>CANDYM010000360.1:0-75896 GCA_947397865.1 Polietes domitor
GAAAAACTTCGTTGTGCAAAGTTTCATTTGGTTCAGTCTACAATTGCGACGTGTATCGTGATTACAAGAATAGATGGACGGACAGACAGACAGGCGGACATTGCTAATCGATTCAAAAAGTGATTCTAAGTCGATCGGTATAATTAACAATGGGTCTATCTCTCTTCCTTTTGGGTGTTACAAACAAATGCACAAAGACATAATACTCTCGTGGAGTGTATAAAAATTGTTATGGATATTTTGTTTTTATACCCTCCACCTCCAGAATGGGGGTATATATATTTTTGATCGTCATAAAATTGTAAGACTAGATTTCCGACCGTCTGTTGAAAGCACGCTAGCATCAAAACGTAAGGATCTAGGACGTCCAATTTTTCCATAAATGCGCTTTTTAGTCGTTGATGTGTTGGGATTCTAACTGTTTGAACTCGGTCCAGAGGGAGCAATTTTTCTCTCGCAAGGACTGAAAACATCCATAATAACTAATATTTTGGATTACACGATAATAATAAAAGAGTAGATACATAATATAAAATAGTTTTTTCCAATTAAGTGGTAAAATGGGAGTAGAGGGATAAGAATGATGCGAACCAAACGGCTACACCCGGAATAATGAAATTAGGTGTCTACATTCTGATTGCATAGACACATACATTGAAGGGATTTTTCGAAATTCGTACTTTTTTGGTAGTGGATAAATTGGAAATAAAAATGGTACCAACCACATGGCCATAGCTAGAATCTTGAAATTCGAAGTATACATTGCTCTGACTGAGTAGACACCAAAAATAACAAGTAAGAAAGATTAAAGTCGGGCGGGGCCGACTCTATGATACACTCCACTTTCTATCCCAATACAATTTAATTCGGTGAAAAAGTGAAAACGGGCAGGATTTTTTCATCCTGTAAATGTGTGTGTTTGACAAAAAATGTTAAATCGGAAAGGACATTTGTATGGGAGTATATTGAAATCTGGAACGAAATAGGTGAAATATAATTCGTATAGTTTGGCCAAAATCGGTTAAACATTTGGGAGCAACATTTGCATTTGCGCTATATCTAAATCTGAATCGATCTTAGCCACTTTCACCATAGGTTTTTTACTTGGATTATAAGCTGTTGTGCCAAATTTAAAGAAAATCGAGTACAATGTGGTTTCTAAAGCGGCAAAAGTCAAATCGGGAGCTACATTTGTTTGGGGGCTATATCTAAATCTGAACCGATCTTACCCAAGTTTTGCATAGGTGTTTCTAGTTGGATTGTAAGATGTTGTGTCAAATTAAAAGACAATCGGGTACAATATGTGGTTTCTAGAGCGGAAAATGTCAAATCGGGAGCGACATTTGTATGGGAGCTATATCTAAATCTGAACCGATCTTACCCAATTTTTGCATAGGTGTTTCTAGTTGGATTGTAAGATGTTGTGTCAAATTAAAAGAAAATCGGGTACAATATGTGGTTTCTAGAGCGGAAAATGTCAAATCGGGAGCGACATTTGCATGGGAGCTATATCTAAATCTGAACCGATTTGCCTCAAATTAAATAGCGTTCGTCCTTGATCCACAAAACTTACTTGTGCCTATTTTTGTTAAGATCGGACTATAATTGCGACCTGTAGTTTGATTACAACAATAGATGGACAGACAGACGGACAGACAGACGGACAGACAGACAGACGGACAGACAGACAGACGGACAGACGGACATTGCTAAATCGACTCAGAAAGTGATTCTAAGTCGATCGGTATGCTTAACAATGGGTCTATCCCGCTTCCTTTTGGGTGTTACAAACAAATGCACAAAGACATAATACTCTCGTGGAATGTATAAAAAGTTATTTCCAAATTCTTACTTTCAAGGGATACAATGAAAACCCAGGGAGAACAAATAAAAATGCGTTAAAGTCTGCCGGGCCGAATCTTATATACCCTCCACCACGGAGTATATTCCACAGTATTATCGGTAGGTTAGAGGCTGTCAACATTACATAGAAGTGAACTACCATATTAGGAAAACTGTGCTTATTCATTATTAGAATATTAATACAAATATAATTATTAGTCAGAAATTTTCAAAAATGTGCCCTAAATATAATTAGTTACTGTACTATGATTACCAAAATAATTGGACATATGGACGTACAGACAGGCGGACATTGATAAATCGGCAGACAGTGATTCTCAGCCGATTTTTATAATAAACGATGGGTATATTCCCTTTTTAATTTTGTGTGTGTCCAAAGACATTATACCTTAGTGTAGGATATCATTGAAGAACTATTTTTGTGTTTGTTAGAAAATTGAGAAAAGAATACAAAAATATATACTTTTTAAGATTTGAGAATTTTGTATCTATATATATATAAAATTAATTGTGTTTGTTTGTTCTGTATAGCAGCCTAAACTACTGGACCGATCTTCTTGAAATTTTCACAGTATGTTCATGCTGAACCGGTGTTGAAAATAGGCTATATAATTTTTTGATATTTTCAGTGGGAGTGGCACCTCCCACACAAATTGGGGTTTTATTCGTTTTTTTATAAATTAGCATATTTGGAGTACTGTTGCAGCTAGAGCCTTGAATTTTTGTGAAAGTTCACTAATTGTTAGTCTGCACAGTTGTGCCAAAAATGGGCGGTATTGGAAAAGTGGCCGTGGCACCTCCAATACGAAGTTAAAACCCAATCTTGAATATTGTTAGTTCTAGGACTCCTAGAGTGCTGAAATTTTGTGTAGGTACATCTAGCGTCAATGTGGGTAGTTGTGCTAAAAATGGGCGATATTGGAAAAGTGGCGGTGGCAGCTGCCATACGAAGTTAAAACCTATTATTGACTATTGTCAGTTCTATGGCACATAGAGTGCTGAAATTTTGTGTAAGTCCATCTAGCATCAATGTGCGTAGTTGTACCAAAAATGGACGGTATTGGAAAAGTGGGAGTGGCTCTTCCCATACGAAGTTAAAACTATTGGTGGGTGTGGCACCTCCCATACGAAGTTATAACCTATTTTCGAATATATTCAGTTCTATGACAGATACAATACTGAAATTTTGTGATAGTGCATCTAGCATCAATATGCGTAGTTGTTCCAAAAATTGGCGGTATTGGGAAACTGGGCGTGGTACCTCCCATACGATGTTAAAACCTATTATCGAATATATTCAGTTCTATAACAGCTACAATGCTAAACTTTTGTGTGAGTGCATCTAGCATAAACCTGCTTAGTTGTGCCAAAAATGGGCGGTATTGGAAAAATGGACGTGCTAACTCACATACGAAGTTAAAACCTATTATCGAATATTGTCAGTTCTCTAACACCTAGAGTGCTGAAAATTTGTGTTAGTAGATCCAGTGGGCGGAAAGTGTCGCTTCCCATTCGAAATTAAAAACTGTTTTAGAGTATATTCGATGCCGAGATTCCTATATTGTTGTGTGAGTTAATACAAATATAATATACAAATAATATACAATACAATATACAAATGGGCGGAATTTGAAAGATGGGGAATTTTTTATTAGAATTTTGTAAAATTACCCGTTTTCTTTTTTTAGCACAATAGTAAAGAAAGGTTAAAAAAGGTAATATTCATTCATTCAAAAGCTGACTTAAGTCAAAAAAGGAAATTATATTAATTTTTTTAGTTTGTGTGTTGTTCGATTAGTGAACAATTTGGTTGACTTTCTATGTGTTTTGAGTGTTGAACATTCGAATTCCAGGTATTCCGTTAAGTAAGTTCTTCTTACGTAGGAATTTTTTTGTTTTGGTAATGGAAAGGAGGAGAATCACATTCAATGATTTTTGACAATTCTTCATTTATTCGCCGCAAACTAAAGTTCTGTTCTTCAAAATTCTCCATGGAACATATCAATTTTTTTAGTATCTCAGGGAAGTACCTTGATTATAAGTGGTACATATATTACCGATCACAAGAAAAACAATATGAAACCTGACGCAATTGTAGCCAGAACCAAACGAAAGTTTGCATAATTGTTAATTATACCGATTGTTAATTATATCAGTTTTTGAATCGATTTAGCAATGTTCGTCTGTCTGTCTGTCCATCCATTCTTGTAATTATGATACAGGTCGCAATTGTAGCCAGAACCAAACGAATCGCTATTTAATTTGAAGAAAGTCGGTTCAGATTTAGATATAGCTCCATACGAATTTCACTCCCGATTTGTCTCTTTTCACTCTAGATACCACATATTAAAACAGATTTTCTTCAAAATTGGCAAAACATCTTATATTTAAACTAAACCACAGGTGTTGGTGATAATAAGTCAGATCGGTTCAGATTTGTATATAGCTCCCATACACATTTCGCTCCCCATTTGACTTTTTCCACTCTAAAAACCACATACTTTAACAGATATACTTCAAATCTTGCAAAATATCTTATATTGCAACTAGAAACAGCCATTTTGAAAATGGGTGAGATCGGTTCAGATTTACATCCAATAAAAATTTCGCTTCCGGATTGACTTTTTCCGTCCCAGAAACCACGTATTTTCACCGAATTTCATCAAATATATTGTGAAAGTTAGTCACTGCATTCCATGTTTGAATATAGCCCCGATACAAATATTCTACTCGATTTGACAAATTGGACCAGGTCATATTAGCCTGTGATTAGGAAACATACAAAAATTCTTCCAGTTTTCACTTTATTATCGAATTGAATTCTATTCTGATAGAAAGTGGAGTGTATCATACAGTCGGCCCCGCCCGACTTTAGCCTTTTCTTACTTGTTTAAATGAACTTATGACATTTCATTTTCCCTCCTTCCTAGTGTCTAGAATTTCATATTTTTTTGAAAATTTCGAAATGCAACTTTAAAATCGAGAAACCACGAAAATGTCTGTTCCGTTTCACATTGAATTTATCTACAATTATAGTATTTTGAGCAAAAATTCCGAAATCTTGGAATCCCTGTATTTGCAAAACTTTGTCTCGATCGGCATCCCTAGCCAGCATTAGTTGAATACTGGTTTTATTTTACAACTATTCCAATTAACGATAATATTGCGGACAGAAAATTAACTTTTTTCGCGCAGATTAAAACCGTTTAATCCGTTGACAAGGTACTTTTATATTTACCAAAATAGTCATTAGTACTTCACAAAACATCATTGGTTTTCATTTTCAATGGTTTTTATTATTATGTAGATATCTGAATATATTTATATATATATATATATATATATATTTTCGATTATTTATGTGAATTCAATTATTATTCATATCGCCATACACGCGTACATACTTATGCTTTTAGTTTCATACAGAGATATTACATTTCCTGGCTGTCTGTTGTCATGTAAATTAAGTTCCTGTATTTTGGAAATTATTTCCGCCAATGGCTACCGAACACCATTCACATTCAGATTGGCCATGCTCACGGACAGTTGGTTGTTTGCTTGGTGGAATGGCTAGGAAATCGTGTGCTTTGTTTACATGCCACCTTCCACAACGTCTGTGCAACACAATAAATCATGGCAATTTAACAGTTTTTGGCAGAAGGTTTCCTCGCTTTCCCTCTATCTCGCTCGCTCACGCTGGTCTGGGCATTGCCCCGGTCTGGGCGTACATCAGCAAACATTGTCATTCGAACGATAATGAGTTATTAGATGTTCTGCTGATGATATCCGGTATATTGTCAGAATTATTAACCGTTATGCTCGGGCAATTTGAAATGGACGAAAGGTTAGTGGCATTTCTTTGGAAACATCACTCATACGTCACGGTGTATAATGATGACGATGGCGCTGCTGGCTGTCATAGGCCATAAGCCAAATTGCAAACTGTAATGACAAATTTTAAATTTACCGATAAATGCGAACAATGATGAGCCTTCCAGGTAAATAAGAGAAATTCAGTTTAATTACTTGTTGTCAGAAAGTAAATTAGTACATTAGGGACACTACAGTACAAAAGGGGGGGGGGGTGCAAGAAATCAAATCGATGGGGATATTTGTAAGGGGGGGTTATATTAGTACATGGACTTCATCGAGGTCCTCGTTTACTATAACTAGTAATAACGGCGATAAGTTCGACCGGTCCGAATTTGTTATACCCTCCACCATAGATTGCATTCCAAAAAAGCTGTCGATTTTCGTAGAAGTGCAGTTATATTACAGGAATATATATTTTTTGAATAGTCAAACCAAACCTAATACAAATATTGAAAACATAATTTTATAAATAAATATAATATTCTTATTATTTCAAACCACGCTTATAAGGCAAGGCTCCCAATAAATTTACATATTGAACATAGTGCAAAATAACCTAACTGCATGATTCAATCAATTTTTGCAGTAAAAGTAAAAAGTACGAATTTAGAAAAATATTTTTATTTTTTGCGTCTATGGTTGGTACCATTTTTACCCTCTTTTTCCTAGTTTACCCGCTTAAGAGTATGACTTTCTAAAATCTCTTTATTTTACATGTCTACGCAATTAGAGGGATGTACACACCCAATTTCATCAATCTAGCTGTAGATGTTTAGTTGGTACCATTTTTATCCCTCTGTACTCATTGTATCCCTTGAAAGTACGAATTTGGAAAGAAGCATTTATTTTTTGTGTATACGCAGTCAGAGGAATGTATACACCGACTTCCATGACTCTAGCTGCGGTTATTTGGTTGGTACTATTTTTATCCCCTTTTTCCATTTTAACCTCAAAAAGTACGAATTTTGAAAAATTATTTTATTTTATGCAATCAGAGGAATGTATACACCGAATTTCATTATTCTAGGTGCTGCCGTTTCGTTGGTACTATTTTTATCCCTCTATCCCCATTTAGCCCCTTAAAAGTACGAATTTAGAAAAAATACTTTTATATAGAGGAATGTACACACAGAATTTCGTGTTTCTAGCTGTTGTCGTTTAATATGTACCATTTTCATCCCTTTTTGGCCTATTTCACCATCTACGAATAAAAATCTCTTTGTGGTGCACGTTTTTGTTATAGGGGGAATGCGCATACCCAATATCAAGAAAGTACAAGCAGACATTGAAAAAATATGCTTAAGTACTCGAAAATATTAGCGGTTATTATGGGTATTTTTAGTCCTTGTGAGGGAAAAAATTTTCCCTTTGGGACGATTTCGCCCACTTTCAAGCCCCACCGATATGCAACCGTAAGACACATTTGGGAGAAATTTGAACCTCCTAGCTCATTTCATTCGGAAGCTAGCGTTCTTTCAACAGACGGACGGACAGACAGACAGGCAGACGGACATGGCTAAATCGTCTTAAAATTTTACCACGACCCAGAATATATATACTTTATGGGGTCTCCGTTGAATATTTCAAGGTGTTACAAACGGAATGACAAAGTGAATATACCACCATCCTTAGGTGGTGGGTATATAAACTATATATCTATAAAAGAGAGTGGCGTTAGTTACTACGCTTATAACTCAAGAACGCATGGACCTCATTCGATGATTCGCACCAATTCAGATTAGTCGCCAGCCAAACAAGAAGAATACCCAAGAAAATTCCCGAAATATCCCCGATTTGTATGGTGTGATTTTACGACGCCGTCTTCATGATAGATGACGTTTATGTTTACGGAGCATTGAAGTTCACTGTAGAAACACCTGGATTGTGTTGTCTCAGTGGCAAGGTTAAATTACCACCATTGATTCATGGCGAAAGGCCAGAATCACTTCATTTGCTATCGAACACTCAGAAATATAACGGATGCTTTCAAATGACTTAATTTGGATTTGATGAACGCAGATTCAATCCAAGAATCTCGGCGCAATGAAATCGCCAAGAAGGTCAGCACAATGAATTTTTACGCGTACCGTTTGATGATTCCGAAAAACGGAGCGCCAATTTGGCGTATATTCTCATGTCCCATTTACGAATGCTACCAGACTGTTACTCATTTGGCATTTGCGACTCATCATTTGAGTCACTTCGAAATGTCCATGGTGTAGTGTTGCCAACATTTCGTGCTGCGTGTCTGGAGCTCAATTTGCTTGAAAACTATACGCATTGGGATACGACAATAGCTGACGCGACTGTTTCTGCATTCCCAAGTAAAATACGCCTATTATTTGCGATCATTATTGCCACATGTTTTCCATCAAATCCACGTGAATTGTGGGAAGCAAGCAACTATCCAACTGAGTTTTTGAATTCATTGAATGTGCCTGGATTGCCAACGCAAAATTAACTATTTAAGATTGTTTCAGTTGTCATCATGCTTTGCAATATCAATCAACCAAATTTATGCAAGGGAACGCGTTTAGCGGTCACAAAACTCATTCCGAGAATTCCAATGATTCCAACCGATATGACATTCGAGTTTAAGCGAATCCAATTTCCAATTCGTCTCGCATTCGCCATTATAATCAATAAATCACATTGAGTGTTTGTGGCCTCAGTCTGGAGAACGAATGTTTTTCATACGGTCAACTGTATGTCGCATGTTCCCGTGTCGGAAAACCATACGCTTTGATCGTTTTCGCACCTGCCAACAAAAAAATTAAAATTTTATCACAGATTGATTCAATGAGGGAAAATACAATTCAAAATCAACATGACCGTAACCCTGCAAATATTTAAAAAGAGAATCAATTGTAATGGACAATTGACCACAGATTTTCTGCAATTTGAAATGACGTAGGACAAAGCCTGTGAGATGAAGTTCTCCTGGTCCACTATAATGAATAACACAAACAGTCTCTCAATTATGAATATACTTTTTATCATTTAATAGTTCATCTATAGTTGAACTATTCATAATTTTTTCAAATAAATGTGAATTACCTGCACCGATAAATAAATAAAATTTGAAGGCAAAACAACGTTTGCCGGGTCAGCTCGTAATTATATAAATTAATATAATATTTTTATTATTCCAAACCACGTTTATAATGCTGATCCGGCAAACGTGTTTTGGTTTGGAGGTATAATGTATTTGAACATTATACCTCCAAAAAACTTAAATACCATAAATATTGGTAGATAGTGGCTGCTACAGTTGGTTGTATTTCCATTCTATTTTAAGCCCAAAAGTAAAAAATTTTGAAAATCCATTATATCACATACACAGAGCAAGATAACCTAACTTCCTAAAAGTACGAATTTGAAAAATACTTTTATATTATGTATCTACTCAATTATATGAATGAACACACCGAATTTCGTGTTCCTAGCTGCTATCGTTTGATATGTACCATTTTGATCCCTTTTTGCCCCATTTCACCCCTTACGAATAAGAAACACCTTATGGTGAACGTTTTTGTTATAGGGGAAATGATCATAACCAATATCAAGTAAGTACAAGTAGACATATTGAAATAACATGTTTAAATACTCTAAAATATTAGGGGAAAATTGTTCCCTTTAAGACGCGTTTAGGGAAACTTGGACGTCCTAGCTCCTTTCGTTTAGCTAGTATCAGGTATCGTGCTTTCAACAGGTGTACAGACAGACGTACATGGCTAGATCGTCATAGAATTTTATGACGATCAAGAGTGTATGGGGCATTCCACGACCAATCGGACAAGTAAAAAAAAAATATTTTTGATTTCCTCTATTTTTTTAATTTTTTTAGTACCCACTAAAAACACCACATGGTATACATTGAGTTTTTTCTGATTACTCGTTAAAAAGATATAGCTGTTTTTAAAAATCGTTAAATATAGTTCTTTTTCAGTACTTTGATCGTAAATTCGTCAACAATGGTCCGAATTGGATATTCCTTTCATTAATTTTTTATTTTTTTGACGTACACAATTTACAATGTTTTTGCATACAATTTTTTGTATTTTAAATTAAAACTTTATTTTTTAATTGTTTGTAGTCTTCGATTTTCTCGACATTTTTTATTTAAACATCTAATTCTTCTGTAAATTGTGAGGCTTGGTTGAAAGTGGGCCTATAATAAATATTTTTTTTTGAAAATTTCGAGAACAAACAATTAATTTAACGTTTATTTGTTTAATTTGTTCTGGGAAAAAAAATTATTAAATGATCTATTTAATCTGTAAATTTTGAGGCTTGGTTGAAAGTTGGCCTATAAAAATTACTCTGTTTTTTAATTTTTTGAAAATTTCGAAACACGATAAAATTAAAAAAACATAATAATTTTTAGTAGTCTGGCAGAAGTAGCAAGCGTTCCTTTAAAACCCCTATATAAATTCATAGATAAGGCCAACTGGTTCTCCAGTAGATACACCAGACAATCTAACAACGACTGACACTATAATGAACCCTCCGGAGTTTCCTTGCTATCAACTTCTCTGCTCCCTCTATAATCCTCCTCCTCTATCCATTAATATATTTCTTCTATAGTTATCTGTCAAGGGTGGCACAATGGACAAATAGTCTCCGAGTGAACTCGCTTGGTTGCGTAAACATATGATGTTGTATATACTATCAGCGAGCAACCCTTTCAACCTAACCAAGCGTCAAAATTTACAGAGTATAAATATATTTAAATGAAAAAATTTCGAGAAAATCGAAGAGTACAAACAATTAAACAATATAGTTTATATTTAAAAAAATCAAAATTTGTATGCAAAAACATTGTGCATACTTTTCAATATTTTTTCTGAAAAGTACGTCAAAAAATTAAAAAAAGAATATCCAATTCGGACCATTATTGACGAAGTTAAAGACAAAAGTCTGAAAAAGAACTACTATTTAACGACTTTTAAAAAACTACATCTTTTTAACGAGTAATCAGAAAAAATTTAAAGTATACCAGGTGGTGTTTTTCAGTGGGTACTAAAAAATTTTAAAAATGGAGGAAATCAAAAATATTTTTTTTGAGCTGTCCGATTTGTCGTGGAATATCCCATATTTTCTGTATAGGATCTCAGGTCGATATTTCAAGGTGCTACAAACGGAATGACAAAGTTAATATACCCCCATCCTGGAGGTGGAGGGTATAAAAAGTGTGAAGTCCTTTTAAACGAGGGACATCTAAAGGGTGGTTAAATTTTAGGGGCCGATGTTGATTTTGAATAGAAAACAAATTATTTATGAAATTATTGTTATTTCTTTTCATTATGATAATATTAGTATGGTTCAATTATGTATGGATCAATTATGTATCCGATGGTCCAAATTTTCGATGACGGTGAGGCATAATTATAATGCCGGTAATGTGCCGAATTATCTCATGCTTTAGCTCTTGAATTGTTGCTGGCTTTTCGACGTACACCATTTCTTTCAAATAACGCAAAAGAAAGACGTTATGGGGACGAGGCCCTCTCGGTCGGAAGGGGCGGGAGTGAGAGGCGTTGGGACCGTTCGAAAAAAAAATCCACTGAGGTGAAAATGTGCCTCATTACTGAAGATGAAGATGATCACGAAGTGCACGATATGCATTTTGATTTGAACGCCCATTTTCATAATAAGCCTGAATAACTTTAACGCGTTACTCGATTGTGTGTATTGTGTATCATGGTTCAAATTGAGTTAGTATGAAATTGAGAAATGTCAAATGAAATGCAGAAAAAAATTGACGTTTAGCTATGGTTCACATTCAACATCGGCCCTTATAAATTCAAATTGATAATTGGAAACATTACGATATGTTTGCTATATTTCTAAGCATTTTTGTTAGTAATTCCAGAATTCTTTGGTTACAGGACACACTATTGCCTTATCCCGCTCTTCTACCGAAAGGATAAAAATATAAAATGCCATAACATAAGTTTACAAGTCTTTAGTTATTCTCGTGAATTGCAGGTCGTTTGTTGCCCCACAGCCATCACCACCGCCACCGCCACCAAAGAGATCCCTTCATCACCTCTGACATTTGACTTGGTGGGGGAGAACATTACATGTGATTTGCCCCTTCACCATCCCCTTCAGACCCCTCACAACATGAAGTTGACATTTTGTTGCATCTACAGGGATAAGTTTATTCAGTGCATGTGTGAAAAATCTCTGTCATCTGACAACAAAATTAACTGGTGCGAGTAATTGTTTTGACAAAACTTTGTCCTTGCTCCTGCCAACTTCTTCGCATTGATATTCTTTTGTGTACGTTTTGATGTTGTACGAACGAGTACGTTTTAGCGTATTTAATTCGTACAGAAAAGTTCTGCAGAAAAACTTTATTGTGCAAAAGTAAATACTCGTACACACATCGACATTCACATCCACAAACACAAAGTTTTTGCTGTGCATCTTTAAGCACGAACACAAACGCAAACACGCAACATTCCGCATTACACAACACACCCTACACATCGCCGCATCAGTACCCAGTACGTGGATATGCTGCGAATGTTGTATACAAGATGTCTCTTCTGTTCTACATTTAAAGCGAGCGCAATGACAATTTTTAAGTTATGTTCAAATATTTTTAATAAAAACTACTTATTTTGGATTTTGTAAAAAAATCGTCTACAATCTTCATGTTAGATTGCGTAGACAAGTATAATAAAAAGGGGATAAAAATAGTACCAAATTACCGCAGCTAGAGTCATGAAGTTCGGAGTATACATTCCTCTGACTGCGTAGACTTAAAAAATAAAAAAAGTTTTTCCAAATTCGTATTTTCAAGGAAAACAATGGGTACAGAGGGATAAAAATAGTACCAACTAAACGACTTCAGCTAGAATGATGAAATTCGGTGTGTTCATCCCTCTTATTGCGTAGACAAGTAAAATAAAAAGGCTTTAGAATGTCGTACTTTTAAGAGGGTAAAGGGGGTACAAATTGTACCAACCAAATCGCCGCAGCTAGAATCATGGAATTCAGTGTATACATTCCTCTGACTGCATAGTCACTCAAAATAAAAAGATTTTTCCAAATTCGTACTTTTTTACTTTTACGACAAAAAATGGTTGAATCATGAAGTTAAGTTATTTTTCACTATGTACGTGAGATAATGGATTTTAAAAATTTGTACTTTTGGAATTAAAATAGAATCGAAATACAACCAGCTGTAACATCCACTATTTACCAATATTTATGATATTTAAGCTTTATGAAAATATAAATATAAGAATATTTAATTTTTGAATTGACTTTAAGTATTATTTCCATATATATAGTGTAAACGTATTAGTAGCCATGTCTTATAAGCGTGGCTTCAAATAATAAAAATATTATATTTATTTATAAAATTATTTTTTCAACATTTGTATTTGTTGTTGTTGTTTTGGTTGGAAGTGATTATAAAAACATTTTCAAATATCAAATTTCAAATGATTTTGACTACCCGTATGGAAGTTATGTCGGTTTTATTTTAACCAAGGCTTATGCCACTTTGTGTGGGAGGTACCTGAAGGGATGTGGCAATATCGCCCATATTCCACACGAATGCAACATATATAAAAGCATTGCCAAATATCAAATTTCATAGTATTACGATCATCCTTGTAGAAGTTATAACAGCTTTAATTTTACGTAGGTTGGGGTGATTTGTGTGGGAGGTACAACGTAGCAACACCCACCATATTTTGTAAGCTTAAAGTGATTATAAAAGCTTTATCAAATGCCAAAATAGAACCGATTTTGAATATCCGTGTGGAAGTTACATCGGCTTTAATTTAACATAGGAATATGGGTCAAATGTGAGGGTGGTACCAGAAGAAACGTGGAAATTTCGCTCATATTCAAACTTAAACTAAGTTTGGAAAAAATATTACCATGTGCAAAGTTTGAATTGATTCCTTAACTCCTTACGAGAGTTATCGTGTACACCAGCCAGTCGGAAGGACGGACGGATGGACATGGCTCAAACAGCTTAAAAGGTCGTGAAACGGATTTGGTCCAAACATATTTGGGGTCTTTAGACACTCCTTCAATGCGTTACACTACTTTGTAGGACCAAAATAACTAAAAAAATTGCGATTTTTTAATTGTTTATTAAATTCAATGGATAACTACCCAGGCTAAGTCCAAAGTTTTTAATATAAAAAGTATTTTTTATTTTTTTTTATAATTTGTTATTTTGAGTGAAATTGTAACTTTTTATTTATAATTTTATTATGGCAGCTTAGTTATCCAGTCTTAAAAAACAGCCTTATTGTGTCCATCGTTAAAATGTTAAAAAATATTTTTAATTTTATTTATCCATAAAAATGCCTTTGTTTCGATTAAAAATTTGTGTGAGGTAATTTTGTGACTCAATATGCCTCAATGTAATAATACTTTTTAGGATATTTGTTGATGCATAGTGTTATAGGGCGAGACAACAACAGTTTTTTTTTTCGTTTTTAATCGAGATAGTCCTTGACTACGTATATATCATAGTAATACCTCAGGTATATAGGAAACGACAGCATTCAAAAATGTGCCTCAATACATAATATTAGAGACTACTGGCGGCATTTTCATCCGCTGAGAAGAAATTTTTCCCTGGGGACCAATTTCACACATTTGCAATTCCATATTAATTAAATTAAAAAATAATGCAGTGGCAACCACCACAGCGTTTCCTTACTTCAGTTTACTTAAGCAACCTCTTAATGGTATTCGCTAGTCGTCTATGGCCAATAGCAAATTTTTCACACCCTGCCATTCTTGTATGCCATCTTGTTTTTCGCAATGTTTAGTTCTCGTTCGTACTTTTGTGGTTATGAGAAGCAAAAAGTAAAACACAAAACAAAAGAGCGACAACTTTGTCGTCTGTTGCAATTGTTTGTTGCATTTATTACTTGCACACAAAATTCATATTCATAACATGCCGCAGTAAAACTTTCAAATTGTAATGGAATTGCTGTTGAACACGGCAACATATCTGAAGTTATTCATAAATGTCAATATTAAAGAAGAACTTTAGATTGGCCAAGCCCGACACACATGATTAACTACATTTACCAGCTGCAAGGGTGTCACTTAAAGTCGTTCAACAGATTCTAAACTACAGAAGCATGATGCATTGGATAATTTTGAATGTACAAGGAAACTGAATTGATGATGGATTGTTACAATGAAATGAAAGTCTGGGCTGCGGATTTGTAGAAAACAAGTAATAAGTTTGATCAGTCCGAACCATCATGGAATGTCTTCCACAGTATTACTGGCAGATTAGAGGTGGACGACTTTAAGTAGATATGCAGAAAAAATTGCATTTTTATGAAAGCAAATTAGATAGATTAAGTAAATTTTCGGATGATTTTCTTTTCAGATCACTTGTACGCCAGAGCGTATGAGTAATATTATTATCAACAAATATCACTCATACGCCACAAATATGGAAAAATTAAATTTAAAAGAGTACACTTTTAAAGATTTGAGTGACAAAACCCCAAAAAAATCTATTATTATACCCTCCACCTCCAGGATGGGGGTATATTCACTTTGTCATTCCGTTTGTAACACCTTAAAATATTCATCGGAGACCCCATAAAGTATATATATTCTGGGTCGTGGTAAAATTCTAAGACGATATAGCCATGTCCGTCTGTCCGTCTGTCTGTTGAAAGCACGATAGCGGCCGAACGAAATGACCTAGGAGGTTCAAAATTTTCCTAAATGTGTCTTATAGTTGCAGATCGGTTGGGATTGAAAATGGGCGAAATCGGGCCAGAGGGAAAAATTTTTCCCTCACAAGGACTGAAAATACCCCTAATATTTAGAGTATTTCAGCATGTTTTTGAACATAATAGTTTGTATTTACTTGATATTTGCAATTCGCATTCCCTTTATAGCATAAAAGGGCACCATAGAGTGATTTTTATTTGTAGGGTGCGAAATGGGACGAAAAAGGGATAAAAATAGTACCTATCAAACGACAACAGATAGAAACACGAAATTTGGTGTGTACATTCCTCTAATTGAGTAGATACATAATATAAAAGTATTTTTTCTAAATTCGTACTTTTAAGGGATTAAATGGGGATAGAGGGATAAAAATAGTACCAACCTAACGGCTGCACCCAGAATAATGAAATTCGATATATACATTCCTCTGATTGCGTAGACACGTAAAATAAAAGAACTTTCTAAAATTCGTACTTTTTGGAGTTCAAATGGAAAAAGGGGATAAAAATAGTACTTACCAAATGACAGCAGCTGAAATCATGAAATTCGGAATATACATTCCTCTGACTGCGTAGACCGAAAAATAAAACGTTTTTTTCCAAAATTCGTACTTTCAAGGGATACAATGGCTACAGGGGATAAAAAATAGTACCTACTAAACGAATACAGCTGGAATGATGAAATTCAGTGTGTACATCCCTCTAATTGTGTAGATACGTAAAATAAAGAGATTTTAGATAGTCGTACTCTTGAGGGGGCAAAATTGGAAAAAGGGGATAAAAATGGTACCAACAAAATGGCCGCTGATAGAATCATGGAATTCGGTGTATACATTCCTCTGACTGCATAGACACGTAAAATATTTTTTTTCAAATTCGTACTTTATTTTGTTGCTTTTACGACAAAAATGGTAGAATCATGAAGTTGTCTTATACTGCGTACGTGAGAGATAAGGTATTTTCAAAATTTATAGTAGCTGAAAATACGCTCTCTATCCCCCAATAGTTAGAGTATTTATGATTGCTCCCTTATATTTACTTTATGGATGAAAATATTATTTCCTTTATATATATACATAGTATACAAATATTGGTAGCCTTGGCTTACTAATTAAATTTCTGATTTTCATACAGTTAAAATTTGTTGCGGTCATTCCTCTTGTAGCTTGGAAGCAACACAACGAAAATGAAAGTTTCAGCTGGTGAAATGGGACAAAAATGGATAGAATATGGTACCAATAATACGACAACAGCTAGAATCATGAATTTCGGTGTGTACATCCCACTAATTGCATAGACACGTCAAATAGAGGGATTTTTCGAAATTCGTACTTTTAAGGGATATAATTAAAAAAGAGGGATAAAAATGGGACCTACCAAACCGCTGAAGTTGAAATCAAATTCGGTGTATACATTCTGACTATGAAGACTCAAAAAATGTTTTTTTCGAAATTTGTACATTTGGGCGGAGATTGGGGCGAATGGGGATATCTTTAAAATGTATACTTTTCTTATCACTTTGTCCGTATCGCCTAATATTTAGGCATGTTCACTTTCACAATTACAGCATTTTATTTATATATAGTAGTCGATTTTAAACAGTGCGCATAAGTATACATTATAGTTTGAAATAGTAAACAAACATAGTAATGTGCATAAAAATATCACAATTTTCGTAATATGGTACTGTGCTTCTATGTAAAGTCGACATCCTTTAATCTGCTGGTAATACTGTGGAATGCACTCCGTGGTGGAGGGTATATAAGATTCGGCCCGGTCGAACTTAACGCCTTCTTACTTGTTTTTCTTTGTGGATGACTTCGTATTAAGATAAGATACCAATCAAGAGAAAATAATATTTTTTAGCGAAAATGCATGCAAGAGAAATGTAACGGTACTTCAAACTTTTCAAAATTTGTAGGAAGAAAAATTAGTGCTAAGTTAATTTAAGTTAATTTCATGGTACTGTACAAATTTAGTTTCTTATCATATTTTAAAAATATTTTTGTGATTTATGCTACTCAGTCTGCGCAATGCAAATATAAGCAATCTTAAAAATATATACATTGGGGTATGCGTGAAATCGGTTTTTAAGTAACATTTTCGTGGAAAAGAACTAGACGATTCCTTGATATTCCATAGATCTGTCATATTTACGAAGTGCAACCATACCTAACCTACCAAAATAATAAAACAATTTCTGTTTAAAGCTACTGTCACAATACAAAATTTATTAAAAAATCAAGACAACCTCGAAAATATCGAGACGCACTTAAAGAATTATCTTCATACTATTTGTGATTTTGTCTTAAGCTCAGTGAGAATTTTCATTAAAAAGTCGCCAAAGAAACACATTTCATAGAAACTATGAAATGGAGTTCTTCATTCGGTGAAAATTTGTCATCCAAGTTCATTATTTTACATTACACCACTTCGTGGACTAGGGTATTATAAGTTAGTTTACCGTCAAATGTTTGTAACACCAAGAGATAATGAAGCTAGACCCACCTTTTAGTATACGGATCGGCTTAGAATCACCAGCTGAATCGATTTAACGTCTGTCCGTACGTCTGCTGTCCATCTAAGCTTGTTCGCACTCTACAGGTCGCAGTTGTGCTCCGATTGTCATGAAATTTGGCAGAAGGTACTTTTTTTAGCCAAGGACGATTGATATTGAATTTGGGGGAAAACGGTTCAGCTTTAGATATAGCCGCCATACAAATATCTCTATAATTTACACTATTACTGTTCTAGAATATACATTTTACATGCGATCATGACCAAATTTTCAGGATCGTGTTATATTTGAACTAGAAATATCTCACGGGAAAGTGGACCACATGGGTCTATGTTCTGATATAGCCCCCATACAAATGTACCTCCGATTTCAGTATTACTGCCTTTAAATGCACATTTTACATCGGATCTTGATCAAATTTCCCACATAAACATTTAAACTAGAAACAATGTTTTACTGTAGCCCCCATACAAATGGGCCACCAGTTTACACTATTAACGCTCTAGAACCCACATCTTACATTGGATCTTGATAAAATTTTGCAGATCATGTTATATTTCAAGAAAGAATACCTACTTTGAAAGTGTTTTATAAAGGCCCACTTTTAAATGCAGCGCCCTTACAAATGGGCCCTTATTTTAATTATTGTCTCTCTAGGACCCACATTTTACATCGGATGTTTTTGTAATTTTGCCGATTATATTATATTTCAACTAAGAATACATACTGGGTCCATATTTTGGTGTAACCCCCATACAGATTGGGGGACCCATTCTACTCTACTTCTAAAACGCAAATTTTACATCGGATTTTTTTTTTCAAATTTTGCAGATTTTATAATATTTCAACTAAGAATGGATACTATGAAAGTAAAATATATGTGTCCATACTTTACAATAACCCAAATGGGACCCACATTCTACTCTATTACAGCTCTAGAAACTACCTCTTACATCGAATCATGATATACTTCAACTAGGAATACCTACTGTAAATGAGGAATATATAGGCCCATGTTTTGAATCAGGCCCCTCTCAAATGTCGGTGCGATTCATCCTATTACTACTGTATAATTTGTATTTGTCATATACGCTAAATATGACTAAAGATGAATTTTTTTTTACTGTATAATTTACATGAACCACATAAATTTGCTCCCATGAAACATCTAGGTTTAGTAATAAAAGCGAGGTATATAAGTAGGGAGTGGTGTTGGGTATTATATAGTAGGCCCCGCCCGACTTTAGCCTTTCCTTACTTGATTTTATTATATGATTTATGAAAATTTTCATATATTTTTTCTACTGAAAAGAGACTAAATTACAAGACAGGCACGGACAAATGCGCACACATATACAGAAATATCATACACAAGAATAGGAAAGACGGACAGTAGTTGACAAAAACTTGTGAAAATGGAAAAATAGTTTTGTTTTATAAAATGTAATTATATTAATTGTTTAAAAATTGTTTGTATATAGATTGTTATTCTTATATATATATGTTTAGTGTAACGGCCCCGAGGATGATCGAAGAAGTCGTTCGAAATATCGGTAACAAAATTGAAAAATAAAATAATAAACAATCTTGATCTTGATCTTGTTTTCATTTATTTGCGACCTTAAGCCGGACAATAATACAAAACATTAAAATCGAACAGATCAACTATACACATCACAGCAGTTTCATAAATATTATTAATTTATACTGAAGTTTTTTGTGCATTTGTTCATCGTTTATTGTACTGATCGGCCGTCTGTCTGTCTGGACTTTTTCCGCTCTAGAGAAAACATAAAATACCAACCTTCTTCAATTTTGGCAAAAATTCGTATATTTCGACAGAAGGGTCAGATCGGTTCAGATTTCTCTATAGCTCCACATCACCTTACATTTTAACTAGAAATACCTACGGTGGAAGTGAAACAGATCGGTTCAGATTTTAACATAGCTCCCATGCAAATTACGCTCTAGAGAACACATATTTTAACCGGCGCAACACATTATATTTCAACTAGAAATTGGGCAAGATCGGTTCAGATTTAGATATCACTGTCAATTTGACTTTTTCCGCTGTATATACCACATATATAGTAACAATACAAAAATTTTTCCCGACATCACTTTTCTCCGAATTCAAGTGTAAAGGGGTAGAATGTGGAGGGTATCATATAGTCGGCCCCGCCCGACTTTATATATATGGGTTTATCCACTCATTATTTTGATTTGTCAGTATAAATGTAGCAACTTACACCAGAAAATAAAAAATAAATACAATAATTTACAATGTGTACGTTTACACCGGAAATTAAAAGAAAATGATGAACATTTCTTTTACAAAAAAATTTCGATATTTTAATTTTAACAAAATTTATCCTGGAAAAAATTTTACAATATCTTTTTTAGATTTTTCGTTTGTTTTATTTTTGTGTGTAATCAATATTTGATTTGAACTGGGATATTCTCCTGGCGCAAGACTATTTTGCATCTTTATTTTATAGAATGTATATTTTATAGGCTGCACACTACCACCATCGTGTACCACTTGTCCCAAAAGTACGGATTTCAAAAATCCCTCTATTTTACGTGTATACCCAATTAGAGGGAAGTTCATTATTTTAGCTGTTGTCGTGTCATTGATACAATTTCTATCCCTTTTTCCACCGTTAGGACCGATAAAACTTTTATTTACTTTTTGGTGCTTTCAAGCTACGATAGGAATGTAAGCAACAAATTTCAAGTTCATATAAAGCATAAATTAAAAGAATTGTCTAAGTATTATTTTTAGTCCTTGTTAGGGAAAACGTTTTACCCTCGCGCACTTTCAATCCCAACCGATCTGAAACCCTTAGACACATTTAGAGAGAATTTGAACCTCCCAGCTCATTTCATTCGGTGGCTAGCGTTCTTGCAACAGAATGAATTTAAAAATGAATATACCCCCATCCTGGAGTTGGAGGGTATAATAAAAACGAAATATCCATAAATTTTTTTTCATATTTGTTGCAAGTTTAGGGCGCCAAAGTACGTCAGAAATTTTATACGAAGCACTACGTAAAAATACTTGTAAACTAGTGCAATGGAGCGAATGAGTACGATTATTCTTAATACATGTAACGTATACGCCACCAGTACTATGATATGAGCATTGTTCCACAGAGATCTTATATGAAATTTTCCTTGTTAAATAATGTGGAACAACATTAGTTTTAGTAACAGTTCGTTTTCATTAACACGTGGAATTTTGGTTATTTGTGGAAATTTGGTTATTTTAATATTGTGATTTATTACAATCAACATTGCCAAATGTGAGATTTTTATTTTTTTTTTTCAAAATCAAAAATTAGGTGGAGGCTATAAATATGTGTACAAATGAATATGAATCGTATGAAAAAATATAAAATATTTTTTTTTAATTTAAAAAAATAGTAATACACTTTTTACATATAAAAAAATTGTTTAAAAAAATATCGATCTCAGATCGATATTTCATGGAGTTACAAACGGTATGAGAACCTTATACTATCGTGGAGGGTATAAGAGTAGTTGGGGATCAAGATAAAATTTGTTCGTATTAACATCTTTAAATGATCTTTCTCAGGGGTTCACGAAAAATCAACCAACCCAAAAAAACACAACAAAAAGTTGGCGATTTTTCACCTTAAAAATCACCCACATAATTTTTGCTCTATATTTCACATATAGCCCAGAGAGAAAATTCTTACCTAAGACCGCCAACGCTGAATTTGGATTTGGACATACCCCAATAATTTTTGGACGATTTCTCAAGTAAACAGGCGTTAAGTTCGGCCGGGCCCTCCACCACTGAATGCATTCCATAGTATTACGGGTAGATTAGAGGCCGTCGACTTTACAAAGAAGTGAAGTAACATATTTTGAAAATTGTGATATTTTAATGCACAAATCAAAAATCAAAAAAAAAAAATTGAGATATGCCAATTTTTCTCTTTACTTTGATCAGATCTCTAATTCAAGAACTTTAATTTTTGACATTTATAAATTTTTTTAAAAAACATTTCTCATTTTTTGCACACCAAAATTGTGTTTAGTGTTAGTTTGAAAGTGGTCTTAGTCACTCTATATCCATTGACATTGATGTGTGGCGATGCAAACAAAAATTTTTTTAATTATAATATTCATTTTAGGTGATTCAGATAATTTGAATAACATACCCAGCAAAAGCTCTCATTACCAAGTAATGTGGGGAATAAGGCAAAACCAAAAACCTTCACTATTTATTTTTCGGGTCCGTTTCTAATTTTGTTTATAAATGGATTGTAAACAAGTAAGGAAAGGATAAAGTCGGTCGGGGCCGACTCTATGATACACTCCACTTTCTATCCGAATACAATTTAATTCGGTGAAAATGTGAAAACGGGCAGGATTTTTACATCCTGTAAATGTGTGTGTTTGACAAAAAAATGTTAAATCGGAAAGGACATTTGTATGGGGTATATTGAAATCTGGAACGAAATAGGTGAAATATAATATGTATAGTTTGGCCAAAATCGGTTAAACATTTGGGAGCAACATTTGTATTTGTGCCATATCTAAATCTGAACCGATCATAGCCACTTTCACCATAGGTTTTTTACTTGAATTATAAGCTGTTGTGCAAAATTTAAGAAAATCGAGTACAATATGTGTTTTCTAAAGCGGCTAAAGTCAAATCGGGAGCTACATTTGTTTGGGGGCTATATCTAAATCTGAACCGATCTTACCCAATTTTTGCATAGGTGTTTATACACTCCACGAGAGTATTATGTCTTTGTGCATTTGTTTGTAATTATACACTCCACGAGAGTATTATGTCTTTGTGCATTTGTTTGTAACACCCAAAAGGAAACGAGATAGACCCATTGTTAATTATACCGATCGTCTTAGAATCACTTTCTGAGTCGATTTAGCAATGTCCGTCTGTCTGTCCGTCCGTCCGTCCGTCCGTCCGTCCGTCCGTCCGTCCGTCCATCTATTCTTGTAATCACGATACAGGTCGCAATTGTAGACAGAACCAAATGAAACTTTGCACAACGATGTTTTTCGGGATAAGGACGAACGCTATTTAATTTGAAGAAAATCGGTTCAGATTTAGATATAGCCCCCATACGAATTTCACTCCCGATTTGACTCTTTTCACTCTAGATACCACATATTACAACAGATTTGCTTTAAAATTGGCAAAACATCTTATATTGTAACTAGAAACACCTGTGGTAAAAATGTGTTAGATCCGTTCAGATTTATATATAGCTCCCATACAAATTTCTCTCCCGATTGGACTTTTTCCGCTCTATAGACCACATAATGTATCATATTGTCTTCAGATTTGGTAAAGCATCTTATATTTCCACTAGAAACACCCATGGTGAATATCGGTCAGATCGGTTCAGATTTATATATAGCTCCCATACAAATTTCTCTCCCGATTTGACTTTTTCCGCTCTAGAAACCACATATTGTATCAGATTATCTTCAGATTTGGCAAAACATCTTATTTTTAAACTAAGAACATCTATGGTGAAAATAGGTCAAATCGGTTCAGATTTAGATATAGCCCCCATACAAATATCGTTCCCGATTTGACTTTTTCCTCTGTAGAAACCACATATTGTACTCGATTTTCTTTAAATTTGGCACAACATCTTATAATCTTACTAGAAACACATAAGCGGAAATTGGGTAAGATAGGTTCAGATTTAGATATAGCCCCCATATAAATGTCGCTCCCGATTTGACTTTTTCCGCTTTAAATGCCACATATTCTAATCGATTTTCTTTAAATTTGTCACAACATCTTATAATCTAACTAGAAACACTTGTGGCTAAAGCGGGCTAGATCGGTTCAGATTTAGATATAGGCCCCATACAAATGTCGCTCCCGATTTGAATTTTGCGCTCTAAAAACCATAAATTGTACCCGATTTTCTTTAAATTTGGGACAACATCTTATAATCCAACTAGAAACACTATGCAGAAATTGGGTAAGATCGGTTCAGATTTAGATATAGCCCCAAACATTGCCGCTTTAAAAAGCCACATATTGTGCTCGATTTTCTCTTATAATCTTATAATCTAACTAAACAAAACTATGGTGAAAGTGGGTAAGATCGGTTCAGATTTAAATATAGCCCAAATTCAAATGTTGCGCCCATAAGTTTAACCGATTTTGGCCAAACTATACATTTTATATTTCACCTATTTCGTTCCAGGTTTCAATATATCCTCATACAAATGTCCTTTCCGATATAAAATTTTTTGTCAAACACATACATTTACAGGATACAAAAAACCTTCCCGTTTTCAATTTTTCACCGAATTGAATTGTATTCGGATAGAAAGTGGAGTGTATCATAGAGTCGGCCCCGCCCGACTTTATCCTTTCCTTACTGGTTTTAGTTGGATTATAAGATGTTGTGCCAAATTTAAAGAAAATCGGATACAATATGTGGTTTCTAGAGCGGAAAATGTCGAATCGGGAGCGACATTTGTATGGGGGCTATATCTAAATCTGAACCGATCTTACCCAATTTTTGCACAGGTGTTTCTAGTTGGATTATAAGATGTTGTGCCAAATTTAAAGAAAATCGGGTACAATATGTAGTTTCTACAGCGGAAAGTGTCAAATCGGGAGCGACATTTGTATGGAGACTATATCTAAATCTGAACCGATCTTACCCAATTTTTGCATAGGTGTTTTTAGTTGGATTATAAGATTTTGTGCCAAATTTAAAGAAAATCGGATACAATATGTGGTTTCTAGAGCGGAAAATGTCGAATCGGGAGCGACATTTGTATGGGGGCTATATCTAAATCTGAACCGATATTACCCAACTGTATTATTAGAAGTTTTAAAGTAACTTCTTGGAAATATATATGTCGTTCTATTTTCCTTCACTTATTGACAATATTTTGTGATGATTTATTTTCTCTTCCTATTACAATGTACTTGACATCTAGCTTTTTCTGCAGAGTAGTATCTTAAGACATCGTTTTACCATACCCCGACTTCTTTTTATTACATTTGTTTAGTTTGAGCAATATTTCTGCTTTGTTGGAATTACGTTTAAATTATATTAATTATAATAGAAATCTCCATGGAGATGAAGTTTGCTCATCTATGTCAAACTGAAATTAATCCAGCCATAACAACATGTTGACTGTATTGCTCAATTCCAGTGCCACTTTCTACTAATTGACATTTTTACAACTTATTCGAACGAATAAAAGCTCAATAAGTAATTTATGCTTTGTCCTTTCACGCTGACCATTAACTGAGTTAATATTCATTAGCTTTCATTAAATGCTATTGATAGACATACATGGATACATAGGCATGCATATGTGAATGTGAGTCAATATGAGTATACAAATGGTGTATTAGGGTGCTTCGAAGTAGAACAAACACATATAAAAAATCGGTATGGAAAGAAAATCGTTTGATGAGACAGTTTCATAAATAATCATCAAACAAATGCCCATACCCATATGTCATTTAATATTTCAAAACAATATTTTTTAAAGTATTTAAAAATTAATCTTAAAAATACTTTTGCGTGGAAAGCCTAAAAAGAACCAATGTAAAATATTAAAATGAAAATTAAATTAAATATAAATGATAATAAAATAAATGACACACCTTCTTCACCGAAAAGAACTGGGTGATTTATGTGTTTTGCATAATGTCAACGCATTGCCTTTTGGTCCCAGGGATAGTAAATTTAAAACACAATTTAATTTAAAGAAATACTAAATACTTAATAGCTCCATTATTATTTCTCTCCTAAAGCACTGCACTTCGACGGTCCCTACTGTAGCCGTAATACTGCGGAGTGCACGGCCTCTGTGGAGGGTAATTAATATTCTGTCCTTCTACTGGTTTTCATTTTTTTTGAAAAGAAAAATATAAAAACGGAGAAGAAAAAACTGTTATTTTTGGAAGGCCATTCACGCTCCTAGCATGAAGGTCCCCATATATATATTTTTATGACATAGTTCTTGAACCAACCTCTTAATTAATATACTTTAATTATGCTTTCCTGAACTCCTAGCCTTCCAACTGACCACAATTGTTTGATTAGTTGTCTAAAGATTCGAATTAAATACATAGTTGCTCAATGAACTTATTCCAATTGTGTTTTGCATCCTCCAACCATTGTCATTCCATCCGTGATCTTTAGCTGCTGCATAAAGACGAAGGCGAAAACAATTCGGAGCAAATTAATTCGTGCCCGCACGCATACATGTCTAAGCGAGCAGAAAATCTTTGAATCATGACACTGTTACCCACACCCGTGCTCTCTGGCGAGTTGCTCTCATGAATTTCAAATAACGTGACTGCCAACTGTTGCGTGCCTGGATTCCATAAGGAGTTACATCCGACGAAGGATGTGAATATTGCCATTATTTCACAGTTCAAACTATGCCGAGCATAGAGCGAGTTGGTGTGAGAGTTGAGAGGGGGATGTAAAGGCGAAGCCCTTGCCATTGGGATACGATATTGGTTTGCAGGCACATTGGGAATACGTCGTGAGTGGGATAGATGATACACTTGGGTAAGTCTATAGGTAATTTTTGACAAAAGGTTTTATTTTGAAAAATTGCAATTTGTTGCTTTCACAGTTTATGAAATTTACTTTGGCGTTTAATAGTTTAAGAAAGTCGTATTATTTGACAGGGGTTTTCTGGGATATATAAAAATTGTTTAATGAAAATGACTAAGATAAAAAATCTATTATCGACATTTTATTATAAATATTTCTTTTAAGACAACTGTGTTAGATTTATTGCCCAAAGCACGGGCATTCTATTAAGCCTGTGCTGAGGGCATAAAAATACAAAATTATTTATGTTACATTTTTAGCATGCAAATATTATCATTTTGGTTATATAGCGGCACGAACACTGTTTCAGAAAATAACTCACATCACCTTAAAGATCATTCATAATTAAGTAATGTCCCCCCGAAAATATATACCTTTTGAAAAAACACTTTATGCACTTGGTCTTCGAACTCAGTGGCGAGTGTACACTAAAATTTCACGATTTTAACGGCAACACTTTTTATACCTCTTCCCACTTTAAAGTGCAAATTTCAAAAGGTCCCGGCTGATATTTTTATTTTGCATTTTTTGGACGTTGCGCATAAACATAACTTGAATTTATAAACGTTATTAACAACAATATTTCTGAACAACCTAACCTACTCTAAGAAAAATGTATTTAATTCTTTTTCTTCATTCAACAATACCACACGTGTCTGACTTTCATCTTTCACAGGTCACAAAGAGAACATTCTATGTATAGTCTCAAAAAAGGTATTTGGTTCAAAAATAAATTGAATTTCATTGTTGAAAGAAACTTCAAATGGCTTATAATACAACGTATTAAGTACATGAGAGTGTATGTGTCTCAGCATATATATGCATTATATAAAGTATACAAATGCATTAAATACATCATAAAGATATTCGGCAGAAATGACAAAATGTAGACATAATTACAAGAACAGACTTTTGATTATTTTATATACCCTCCTACTCATAGCTTATTGGTAACACAAATGTATGCAATAATTATCTTTCAATATGTTATTGCGGCTTCACTTGTTGTAAAATGCAAAATAAACAAGTAAGGAAAGGTTAAAGTCGGGCGTGGCCGACTCTATGATACACTCCACTTTCAATCCGAATACAATTCAATTCGGTGAAAAAGTGAAAACGGGAAGGTTTTTTGTATCCTGTTAATGTATGTGTTTGACAAAAAATTTTATATCGGAAAGGACATTTGTATGAGGATATATTGAAACCTGGAACGAAATAGGTGAAATATAAAATGTATAGTTTGCCCAAAATCGGTTAAACTTATGGGAGCAATATTTGAATTTGGGCTATACTTAAATCTGAACCGATCTTACCCACTTTCACCAAAGTTTTGTTTAGTCAGATTATAAGATGTTGTGTGAAATTTAAAGAAAATCGAGCACAATATGTGGCTTTTAAAGCGGCAAAAGTCAAATCGGGAGCGACATTTGTATGGGGGCTATATCTAAATCTGAATCGATAGTGTTTCTAGTTGGATTATAAGATGTTGTCCCAAATTTAAAGAAAATCTGGTACAATATATGTTTTTTAGAGCGCAAAATTCAAATCGGGCGCGACATTTGTATGGGGCCTATATCTAAATCTGAACCGATCTAGCCCGCTTTAGCCACAGGTATTTCTAGTTAGATTATAAGATGTTGTGCCAAATTTAAAGAAAATCGATTAGAATATGTGGCATTTAAAGCGGAAAACGTCAAATCGGGAGCGACATTTATATGGGGGCTATATCTAAATCTGAACCGATCTTACCCAATTTCTGCATAGGTGTTTCTAGTAAGATTATAAGATGTTGTGCCAAATTTAAAGAAAATCGAGTACAATATGTGGTTTCTACAGAGGAAAATGTCAAATCGGGAACGACATTTGTTTGGGGGCTATATCTAAATCTGCACCGATTTGACCTATTTTCACCATAGATGTTCTTAGTTTAAATATAAGATGTTTTGCAAAATCTGAAGACAATCTGATACAATATGTGGTTTCTAGAGCGGAAAAAGTCAAATCGGGAGCGAAATTTGTATGGGAGCTATATATTAATCTGAACCGATCTGACCGATATTCACCATGGGTGTTTCTAGTGGAAATATAAGATGTTTTACTAAATATGAAGACAATCTGATACATTATGTGGTTTCTAGAGCGGAAAAGTCAAATCGGGAGCGAAATTTGTATGGGAGCTATATATAAATCTGAACCGATCTAACACATTTTTATCACAGGTGTTTCTAGTTACAATATAAGATGCTTTGACAATTTTAAAGAAAATCTGTTGTAATATGTGGCATCTAGAGTGAAAAGAGTCAAATCGGGAGTGAAATTCGTATGGGGGCTATATCTAAATCTGAACCGATTTTCTTCAAATTAAATAGCGTTCGTCCTTATCCCGAAAAACATCGTTGTTCAAAGTTTCATTTGGTTCTGTCTACAATTGCGACCTGTATCGTGATTACAAGAATAGATGGACGGACGGACAGACAGACAGACAGACAGACAGACAGACAGACAGACAGACAGACAGACAGACAGACAGACATTGCTAAATCGACTCAGAAAGTGATTCTAAGACGATCGGTATAATTAACAATGGGTCTATCTCGTTTCCTTTTGGGTGTTACAAACAAATGCACAAAGACATAATACTCTCGTGGAGTGTATAAAAATATTTTACAGATAATTTACATGGAAACATTGCACACACGCCCCAGCTAGTGATGACTGGGTGGGTTGAATTGTTGGTATCTCATATCTCACACATATAGCTCCAACTTTTTTTAGGGTGAGGTATGTGCGACAATTTATACCCTCCACTAAGGTATGATGTTGAGTATTTGTTTGTAACACCCGAGAGGAAACGAAATAGACCCATCGTTTATTTTACTGATCAGCTTAGAATCACTTTCTGAATCGATTTAGCCCGTCTGATCCTAATAAAAATTGGAGCAAGTAAGTTTTGCGGGTCATGCAAATGCCGCCCCCGATTTGATCGGTCAGATCGGTTCGGATTTAGATATAGCCCATCCAAATTTTGCTCTCTATTTGACTACTTCCGCTCTAGAAACCACATATTGTTCCGATCTTCTTAAAATTGGACACAATTCATTATATTTCAACTAAAAAAGTCTATGGCGAAGGTGAGTCAGATCGGTTAAGATTGAGATATAGTTAGTCTGAAAGTGGTCTAGGTCACACCGTATTGAGATATGCAATGGTTTATGTTTGAGTCAATTGAAAAATATTTTTCCACCGAAGCACCAATTTTTTCTTGGAATATCCTACTACAAACGATCGTCTGCCCTGCTAGCAACCGAACCAAATAAATGTCACACACTTCTTTATACACTCCACGAGATAATTATGTCTTTGAGTAGTTTTTTTGTAACACCCAAAAGGAAGCGAGATTGACCCATTGTTAATTATACCGATGGACTTAGAATCACTTTTTGAGTCGATTTACCAATGTCCGTCTGTCTGTCTGTCCATCTGTCCATCTATTGTTGTAATCAAGTTACAGGTCGCAATTATAGTCCGATCTTAAACAAACTTGGCACAAATAAATTTTGTGGATCAATGACGAACGCTATTTAATTTGAGGCAAATCGGTTCAGATTTAGATATAGCCCCCATACAAATGTCGCTCCCGATTTGATGTTTTTCCGCTCTAGAAACCACATACTGTGCCCGATTTTCTTTAAATTGGACACAACATCTTATAATCCAACTAGAAACAGATATGCAGAATTTGAGTAAGATCGGTTCAGATTTAGATATATCCCCATACAAATCTCGCTCCCGATTTGACAGTTTCTGCTCTTGAAACGACATATTGTACCCGATTTTCTTTAAATTTGACACAACATCATATCATCCAACTAGAAACACCTATGCAGAAATTCGGTAAGATCGGTTCAGATTTAGATATAGCATCCATATAAATGTCGCTCCCGATTTGACTTTTGCCGCTTTAGAAACCACATATTGTACTCGATTTTCTTTACATGTGGCACAACATCTTATAATCGAACTAAAAACATCTGTGCAGAAATTGGGTAAGATCCGTTCAGATTTAGATATAGACCAAATACAAATGTTGCTCCCAAATGTTTAACCGTTTTTAATATATATTTCACCTATTTCGTTCCAGATTTCAATATACCCCCATACAAATGTCCTTTCCACTTTAACATTTTTTGTCAAACACATACATTTAAAGGATACAAAAATCCTTCCCGTTTTCACCGAATTAAATTGTATTCGGATAGAAAGTGGAGTGTATCATAGAGTCGGCCCCGCCCGACTTTGGAATTTCCTTACTTGTTTGTGTATTAGGTTGGATTAAAAACCATCCTCATTGCATGTTCTTCAAAACGTAGTCAACCATTTTTTATTTTTTGTACCCGTATCCAAGCAATGCTGTGTAACAAAGCAAAAATTTTTGATATTCACACAATTTATATGAAAATGACTAATGCTCTGAAAAATCACCACATCTCGACCAAGAGAAAATATTTTTAAACAATTTTTTTAAAAACCATCCTCATTGCATGTTCTAGTGTTATGTTATGGAGTGACAATCAAAATGTACACTTCTTTTTATATATATAGACTACTATATCGAACTTTTATAAAAATGTCGACAACGTTGGTACCAATAAGGGAACCACAACTTTCAGAGGACACATTCATTTTTCTTAAAATTGAATAAATTAAATAAAAAAATATTTTATTTTAATTCTCAAAAGTAATGAAAACACAAAATATTTTATTTAAAATATATATCTATATATATAAAAGAGTTGCGTTACTGACTGACTGACTTATCATTGACCAGCCCACAGACCAAACGGCTGAAGCCAGACTCATGGAATTTTCAGGGTAGTTCCCAAATATGACGTAGACGTCGACTAAGAATGGGTTTTACGAAATTCCTACTTTTAGGGGGTAAAATGGGACAAAAAGGGATAAACATCGAACCTTCGTGCTGACTAAACGGCAGTAGCTATAAACATGAAATTCGGTGAGTTCCTTGTAATGACCATGCAAACAGGGATTTTTCTAAATTTGTACTTTTAAGTGGCGAGCGGGACAAATAGGGATAAAAATGGTACCAACTAAAGTATTACAGCTAGAATCGTGAAATTTGGTATGTAAATTCCTCTGACCATATAGAAACGAAGTAGAAATTGATTTTTTTCGAAATTTGTACTTTTAAGAGAAGAGCGGGACAAAAAGGGATAAAAATGGTACCAACTAAAGTATTGCAGCTAGAATCTTGAATTTTGATACGTAAGTTCTTCTGCACATGTAGAAGCGCAGTAAAATTGGATCTTTCGAAATTTGTACATATAAGGCGTGAGGGGGACAAAAAGGGATAAAATAGTACCAACTAAATTATTATAGCAAGAATAGTGAAATTTGGAATGTAAAATCCTCTGGCCATGTAAATATAAGCGCATTAAAATTGGATTTTTCAAAATTTGTACTTTTAAGGGTTACGAGGAACAAAAAGGAATAATAATGGTACTAATTTAAGTATTGCAGCTATAGTCGTGAAATTTGGTGTGTCAATTCCTCTGACAAAGTAGAAGCGCAAATCCAAATAAATTTTTTTCGAAATGTATACCTATAAGGTGTGAGCGGGACAAAAAAGGATAAAAATAGTACCAACTAAAATATTGCTACTATAGTCGTGCAATTTGGTGCGTAAATTCCTCTGACAGCGTAGACTTGCAACATGAATTGCAAGTAATTTGTACTTTTATGGGGAGAGCGGAACAAAAAGGGATAAAAATGGTACCAACTTTAGGATTACAGCTAGAATCATGAAATTTAGTATGTAAATTCCTCTGACCATGTAGAAGCGCCATCAAAATGGATTTTGTTCGAATAAAAGGCTTTTTTTAACAACTGGGTAGAAAATGATAACAAATATATATACAAGGGAGTTCAGCTAAAACAGTGCACATCGACAAGCACATTCCTTTGACTGTATATGAGTGTTATGTTTCCAATTTACTATTTTAGAATTTTACTGATTTTTACAATTTACTGAGTTAACACGCGAACATCTCTAATCCGAATACAATTCAATTCGTAAAAAAAGTGAAAACGGGAATGATTTTTGTATGTTTCCCAATCATGGGCTAATATGAACTGACCCAATTTTTCAAATCGAGAAGAATACCTAACCTAATCTAATATAGAACGTATAAAATCAGACATATTTATGAAGTTTTTCTGGAGAATTTTTTTATGGAAAATATTTCTATATTTTTTTTCTGTTTTTCCTTTTTATAGTGCCCAAGCAAAGTATTTTAAATATTGATATTTAATTCCAAATACTTAGAGCATTTATACTCCGGCCGAATACTGCTGCCAATACTCGCATGAATACAACAACGTTTTAATTAGTCGATGGATATTTACATACATATGTATGTATGTATAAATACTCATTTAAATCAAAAAATATTCCCAAACATATTTATATGCGAGTATGTATTTTCATGATTATTTGTTCTTGTTCAAATCCAACGACCTCTAAAAAACCAGGTCTCCTTTTTGTGTTTAGATTTCAATTTTCACTCTGATAATTAGAATGCCTGTGTGTGTCTGTCTGTCTGCAGAATCTGAACTTGTTCGATGTGGCTGTTTTAAATTAGAAAACAAAACTAGAATGCCAATGAGAGAAGCAAGTGAAATTGTTAGCATTGTTAATGTCTACTTGTGCTCTTTATTTTTTTCAATTTCAGAATTGTTTTTTATCATTTGCACAAAAAGGACACACAGCTAGCTCATTGTCTTGGATTGAGCAAAAGGCCAATCTATCTGCATAAATACATACGTATGTGTATGTGTGTGTGTGTTTATGTATGCAAAATATTTCTTTTTAAATCTCTTCATCATTTGTCTTAAAGCCTATGGTTTTTGGGAGAAACATTTTGTATTTTAGCAGGAAAATGAATTTAAGACACATGATAGTCATGCTAAATGATGGCAATAAGATTCTTTTGATAGATGTGTGTGTATTAGTTGAATTATCGGACGTTTATATTAATTTCTTTATGAGTTTCTTTAAATAACAACTAAGATTTCTGAATTTGTTTTTAAAGAAGTTAATGTTGTTTTCTCCAAAATACATCGGAAAGTGTGTATAACTCACGAATAATCGAGCACTTTAAGTCACAATTTCCCCCCAAACAAATGAGAATCACAGCTCTTTATTAAATACATATCAATCAAAACCGAACTCACCACATAACAAAGCACATCACATGCAGGGTTGGAAGTTAATTGAAAAACGTATGCGTTTCCGGCCTGAGAGATTTCCTTCTCTCATCCTCTCCTCAATTTTCTCCATAGTCAATTATTATTTTCAGCTTGTCTTTAAAATTTGTTAACTGCCCACTCCCTAAATGTGCCCTTAATCCGTCACGAATACTCTTACTATCGATTTCAACCACAATCAATGAGCGAAGGGAGCAATTGCATGAATGAAGCAGAAAACGATTTCATTTGTTGTTTGTTTGTTTGTCAGACGCTTGCCAAAAATTTGTCTGAGAGATTTGAAAACATAAATAACATAAATCAATACTAATGTTTCCTAATGGATAAATAAGCACTTATTCTCGATAATAATCACGTACCATATATACTTTATGTAAACACTGAGAGCTTGAGCAAAAGACATGAATGAAACAGACATCCTTGTGAGATATTCCATTGAAATTGTAAATACGCAGTACATACATAGGCACATACGTATATACACAGCACTGTGTACATAGAGAGGAATGTAAGATGTGGAAATTGTGCGGGAAGGGCTTGGCAATATCCTACAATTGAGGGTGTTGACTTATAGTAGTTATTTTTTCTTGAAGTTCATGCTTAGACAATGCTCATGCAATTTTGATCAAGTAGTCTTTAGATCGGAAAAATTCCAGCTTAAATATATTACGAAATTTAACAAAATCCGAAAGTCTTAACAAATTTAACAAGTAAAAACGGCGTTAACGGCGTTTATTTGAAAGTACAATCCTTCCGGTTAATAATGGAAAATAATTTCATTCAAATGGCTGCCTCGGCTGGCCATGCAGTAGCCTACACGATCGGTCAAATTTGTAAGCACATTATCGATTGTGTGCAGCTGTATTTCACCAATGGCTTCACGAATATTGTCCTTTAAAGCGTCAATTGTCTCTGGCTTGTCGGCGTAACACTTATCTTTGAGGGCACCCCTCAAATAATTGTCCAACGGTTGAATAGTTAAAAAAAAAACGTTAGATGGCGGACCCTTTATTTTTAATATAGCCAAAGCAAAACAAATATTAAAAAAATAATTTTAAAAATAATTATAATATTTTTATTATTTCAAACCACGCTTACAAGGTTAGTTCAATTCAAAAAATAAATATTTTTATATTTATGTCTTCAAAAGTGGGTGCTACTTTTGGGTGTATTTCCATTCTATTTTAATTCCAAAAGTATAAATTGTTGTTTGTATGTATAGTTGGTCTGTTATGTTGTATGTGTTTGTCATTTATTTTGGTTCAAGACCAAAGGTTGTGCTGAAGTCTTCAGCAGCACCCAAAAATTAGCAAAAAGGCAAGTGAGACCTTTATTGTTGCAGCTAAAAGTATAAATTTTAAAAATCTATTATCTCACGTACATAGTGCAAAATAACCTAACTTCATAATTCAACTAATTTTTGCCGTAAGAGTAAAAGCTACAAATTTCCAAAAATATTTTTATTTTTCGTATCTATGCAGTCAAAGGAATACATACGCCGAATTCCATGATTCTAGTTTCGGCCATTTGGTTGGTACCATTTTTATCCCCTATTTCTTATTTACCCCCTTAAAAGTACGACTTTCTAAAATCTCTTTATATAAGTGTATACGCAATAAGAGGCATGTACACACCGAATTTCATCAGTCTAGTAAGTCGTTCAGTTGGTACTATTTTGATCCCTCTGTACCCATTGCATCCCTTGGAAGTACGAATTTCGAAAAATTCGTCTATTTTCCGTGTCTACGCAGTCAGAGGAATGTATATTCCGAATTTCATGACTCAAGCTGCGGTCATTTTGTTTGTACTATTTTTATCCCTTTTTCCATTTTAACCCCAAAAAGTACTAATTTCGAAAAATCCATTTATTTTACGTGTCTACGCAATCAGAGGAATGTATACTCCGAATTTCATTATTTTAAATGCAGCCGTTTGGTTGGTACCATTTTTATCCCTCTATTCCAAATTTCCCCTTAAAAGTACGAATTTGGAAAAAATTCTTTTATATTATGTATCTACTCAAGTAGAATTTCATTTGTTTGTAGCTGTTGTCGTTTGATATGTACCATTTTTAGCCCTTTTTGTCCTATTTCACCCCCTACGAATAAAAATCACTTTATGGTGTATTTTTTGTTATAGGGGGAATGCGCATACCCAATATCAAGTAAGTACAACCCGACATATTGAAAAAATGTGCTTAAATACTCTTAAATATTAGGGAATATTATGGGTTTAGTCCTTGTGAGGAAAATTTTTCTGCCTTTTACCCGATTTCGCCCAGTTTCAATCCCAACCGATCTACGACTATAAGACATATTTATGGAACATTTGGATATCCTAGCTCTTTTAGTTTAGATGCTAGCGTGCTTTCAACAGACGGACGGACGGACGGACATGACTAGATCGTCTTAGAATTTTATGACGATCAAGAATATATATACTTTATAGGGTCTCAGGTGGATATTTCAAGGTGTTACAAACGGAATGACAAAGTTAGTATACCCCCATCCTGGTGGTGGAGGGTATAAAAACTAACATATCGTCGCCGATATGTTAGTCAATTTTCAGGTGACCTAAAAACCTGTTTAATTTTATGATCATTTTAATACGATTGGTTTTTTGGTTTAATCCTATGCCAATTTCTCATAAACTTACAAACAAATATTAAGTTATGCCGCTTTTGGGGTGGTTAAATGATTTTCTATAAAGCTACACAAAGACTTTAATATTGAAAATTTTCAACGGTTTCAGATGAGTTATATAGTTGCTTCAAATCGAAAAATACAGTAAAATCAAAACTTGGCGATCCATAGTTTCTAAAAAGTGCAAAATTTAATTTTTTGCCAAAATTCATTTCAAAATATGTAAAAGTCATTTAGGCAGATGCTAATTATACCCTCCACTAGGATATGTGCATTTGCTCATAAGACCCAAAAAAAAACGAGTTATACCCATCGTTTATTACACAGATCAACTTAGAATCACTTTCTGAGTCGATTTAGCAATGTGCTTCTGTCAGGCAGTTAGTCCGTCAGTCTATCTATTGTTGTAATCAAGTTATAGGTCTCAATTATATTCCGATCTTAAAAAAATTGCCACAAGTTTAGTGGATCATGAACGAACGCTATTTAATTTGAATTAATCGGTTCATATTTAGATAAAGCCCCAAATCAAATGTCGCTCTCGATTTTGTTTAAATTTTGCACAACATCTAATAATTTAACTAGAAACACTTGTAATGAAAGCGGGTAAGATCGCTGCACGATCTAGAAACCACAGGAAGTAAGATTTTGTGCCAAATTTAAAGAAAATCGGGTACCACATGAGGTTTCTTAATTGGAAAAAAGACAAATCGGCAGCAACTTTTGTATGGAGGCTGTATCTAAATCTGAACCGAACTTACCCACTTTCACCATAGGTTTTGTACTTGGATTATAAGCTGTTGTGCCAAATTTAAAGAAAATCAAGTACGGGCTAATTTGGTCAACTTTTTATTGAAATGAAACTAATTTATTTCATTTTTTACCCAACGTTTCTCTGGCTTGTTTCCAGCTTCTTCAGGGGTCTGTTTATTTGAAAATCAATTAGTTTGCATTACAGTTGTCATTATTACTTATTATTATAAAAAACTGGATATCACTCACAATTAAGTATAATTAAAATAAATAATAATTTAATTATACTTAATTGTGAGTGATGTCCAGTTTTTTATAATAATAAGTAATAATGACAACTGTAATGCAAACTAATTGATTTTCAAATAAACAGACCCCTGAAGAAGCTGGAAACAAGCCAGAGAAACGTTGGGTAAAAAATGAAATAAATTAGTTTCATTTCAATAAAAAGTTGACCAAATTAGCCCGTACAAAATTGAAGTTAATAAGAAACAAGTAAGGAAAGGTTAAAGTCGGGCGTGGCCGACTCTATGATACACTCCACTTTCAATCCGAATACAATTCAATTCGGTGAAAAAGTGAAAACGGGAAGGTTTTTTGTATCCTGTTAATGTATGTGTTTGACAAAAAATTTTATATCGGAAAGGACATTTGTATGAGGATATATTGAAACCTGGAACGAAATAGGTGAAATATAAAATGTATAGTTTGCCCAAAATCGGTTAAACTTATGGGAGCAATATTTGAATTTGGGCTATACTTAAATCTGAACCGATCTTACCCACTTTCACCAAAGTTTTGTTTAGTCAGATTATAAGATGTTGTGTGAAATTTAAAGAAAATCGAGCACAATATGTGGCTTTTAAAGCGGCAAAAGTCAAATCGGGAGCGACATTTGTATGGGGGCTATATCTAAATCTGAATCGATAGTGTTTCTAGTTGGATTATAAGATGTTGTCCCAAATTTAAAGAAAATCTGGTACAATATATGTTTTTTAGAGCGCAAAATTCAAATCGGGCGCGACATTTGTATGGGGCCTATATCTAAATCTGAACCGATCTAGCCCGCTTTAGCCACAGGTATTTCTAGTTAGATTATAAGATGTTGTGCCAAATTTAAAGAAAATCGATTAGAATATGTGGCATTTAAAGCGGAAAACGTCAAATCGGGAGCGACATTTATATGGGGGCTATATCTAAATCTGAACCGATCTTACCCAATTTCTGCATAGGTGTTTCTAGTAAGATTATAAGATGTTGTGCCAAATTTAAAGAAAATCGAGTACAATATGTGGTTTCTACAGAGGAAAATGTCAAATCGGGAACGACATTTGTTTGGGGGCTATATCTAAATCTGCACCGATTTGACCTATTTTCACCATAGATGTTCTTAGTTTAAATATAAGATGTTTTGCAAAATCTGAAGACAATCTGATACAATATGTGGTTTCTAGAGCGGAAAAAGTCAAATCGGGAGCGAAATTTGTATGGGAGCTATATATTAATCTGAACCGATCTGACCGATATTCACCATGGGTGTTTCTAGTGGAAATATAAGATGTTTTACTAAATATGAAGACAATCTGATACATTATGTGGTTTCTAGAGCGGAAAAGTCAAATCGGGAGCGAAATTTGTATGGGAGCTATATATAAATCTGAACCGATCTAACACATTTTTATCACAGGTGTTTCTAGTTACAATATAAGATGCTTTGACACTTTCAATCCGAATACAATTCAATTCGGTGAAAAAGTGAAAACGGGAAGGTTTTTTGTATCCTGTTAATGTATGTGTTTGACAAAAAATTTTATATCGGAAAGGACATTTGTATGAGGATATATTGAAACCTGGAACGAAATAGGTGAAATATAAAATGTATAGTTTGCCCAAAATCGGTTAAACTTATGGGAGCAATATTTGAATTTGGGCTATACTTAAATCTGAACCGATCTTACCCACTTTCACCAAAGTTTTGTTTAGTCAGATTATAAGATGTTGTGTGAAATTTAAAGAAAATCGAGCACAATATGTGGCTTTTAAAGCGGCAAAAGTCAAATCGGGAGCGACATTTGTATGGGGGCTATATCTAAATCTGAATCGATAGTGTTTCTAGTTGGATTATAAGATGTTGTCCCAAATTTAAAGAAAATCTGGTACAATATATGTTTTTTAGAGCGCAAAATTCAAATCGGGCGCGACATTTGTATGGGGCCTATATCTAAATCTGAACCGATCTAGCCCGCTTTAGCCACAGGTATTTCTAGTTAGATTATAAGATGTTGTGCCAAATTTAAAGAAAATCGATTAGAATATGTGGCATTTAAAGCGGAAAACGTCAAATCGGGAGCGACATTTATATGGGGGCTATATCTAAATCTGAACCGATCTTACCCAATTTCTGCATAGGTGTTTCTAGTAAGATTATAAGATGTTGTGCCAAATTTAAAGAAAATCGAGTACAATATGTGGTTTCTACAGAGGAAAATGTCAAATCGGGAACGACATTTGTTTGGGGGCTATATCTAAATCTGCACCGATTTGACCTATTTTCACCATAGATGTTCTTAGTTTAAATATAAGATGTTTTGCAAAATCTGAAGACAATCTGATACAATATGTGGTTTCTAGAGCGGAAAAAGTCAAATCGGGAGCGAAATTTGTATGGGAGCTATATATTAATCTGAACCGATCTGACCGATATTCACCATGGGTGTTTCTAGTGGAAATATAAGATGTTTTACTAAATATGAAGACAATCTGATACATTATGTGGTTTCTAGAGCGGAAAAGTCAAATCGGGAGCGAAATTTGTATGGGAGCTATATATAAATCTGAACCGATCTAACACATTTTTATCACAGGTGTTTGTAGTTACAATATAAGATGCTTTGACAATTTTAAAGAAAATCTGTTGTAATATGTGGCATCTAGAGTGAAAAGAGTCAAATCGGGAGTGAAATTCGTATGGGGGCTATATCTAAATCTGAACCGATTTTCTTCAAATTAAATAGCGTTCGTCCTTATCCCGAAAAACATCGTTGTTCAAAGTTTCATTTGGTTCTGTCTACAATTGCGACCTGTATCGTGATTACAAGAATAGATGGACGGACGGACAGACAGACAGACAGACAGACAGACAGACAGACAGACAGACAGACAGACAGACAGACGGACATTGCTAAATCGACTCAGAAAGTGATTCTAAGACGATCGGTATAATTAACAATGGGTCTATCTCGTTTCCTTTTGGGTGTTACAAACAAATGCACAAAGACATAATACTCTCGTGGAGTGTATAAACAACATTGGTCATAACAAAATAACAAGAAAATCAAGTACAATATGTGGTTTCTAAAGCGGCAAAAGTCAAATCGGGAGAGACATTTGTATGGGGGATATATCTAAATCTGAGCCGATTTGCCTCAAATTAAATAGCGTTCGTCCTTGATCCACAAAACCCACTTGTGCCAATTTCTGTTAAGATCGGACTATAATTGCGACCTGTAATTTGATTACAACAATAGATGGACAGACAGACAGACGGACATTGCTAAATCGACTCAGAGAGTGATTCTAAGCCTATCTGTATACACGCTACCAACTCGACTACCGGGGCGCTCTGTATGAGTTTTCAAATGAACAAATATAAAGTAATTTAAAGAGTGATTTTTTTGAGGTTAGGATTTTCATGCATTAGTATTTGACAGATCACGTGGGATTTCAGACATGGTGTCAAAGAGAAAGATGCTCAGTATGCTTTGACATTTCATCATGAATAGACTTACTAACGAGCAACGCTTGCAAATCATTGAATTTTATTATCAAAATGCGTGCTCTGTTAAGAAAGTTCAGAAAGAAAGAAATTGTGTTCAGCGACGAAGCTCATTTTTGGCTCAATGGGTACGTAAATAGGCAGAATTGTCGATTTTGGAGTGAATATCAGCCAGAAGCATTGCAAGAGCTACCAATGCATCCAGAAAAAGTCACAGTTTGGTGCGGTTTATGGGCTGGTGGCATCATTGGACCGTACTTCTTCAAAGATGATGCGAATCGTAACGTAACTGTGAATGGTGAGCGCTACCGTGAGATGATATCCAACTTTTTTTTGCCCAAAATGGAAGAACTGAACTTGGTTGACATGTGGTTTCAACAAGATGGCGCTACATGCCACACAGCTCGCGATTCTATGGCCATTTTGAGGGAAAACTTCGGAGAACCATTCATCTCAAGAAATGGACCGGTAAGTTGGCCACCAAGATCATGCGATTTGACGCCTTTAGACTATTTTTTGTGGGGCTACGTCAAGTCTAAAGTCTACAGAAATAAGCCAGCAACTATTCCAGCTTTGGAAGACAACATTTCCGAAGAAATTCGGGCTATTCCGGCCGAAATGCTCGAAAAAGTTGCCCAAAATTGGACTTTCCGAATGGACCACCTAAGACGCAGCCGCGGTCAACATTTAAATGAAATTATCTTCAAAAAGTAAATGTCATGGACCAATCTAACGTTTCAAATAAAGAACCGATGAGATTTTGCAAATTTTATGCGTTTTTTTTTTTAAAAAGTTATCAAGCTCTTAAAAAATCACCCTTTATATGAATTAAACATAAACACGATGGACATCTGAAGGAAATTGACGGCTATTGATCTTGATATTTTCCGGTCCATGGCGGCCTTCTTCATGTGGCTTCATAGAGACTTTTCAATAAAATGCCAGAAATCTATAAGTAAATGATTCACCCAAACGAATGAGAAAATAAACCCAAAAATTAAAATGATAAAAATGATATTTTATTTTACATTTTTGAAAACTCAATTTTTGAAACCCAATTTGGACAATTTTTCTAACTTGGATTTATGAAATATCACCCAATGAACGATATGTCATATTTGAATATTAAAGGATTATGAACTGGCCAAAATGTTGTGTGGTTTTTGATACGAAATATCATCCATTTTTGTATTGTTTTTTTTTTTTTTGGTAATTTTTCATAATTTCATTTGGGCGATTTTTCGTACAGATTGGTGACGGCCCATTTGTATATTGCCTAAGCAGATTACAACTAAATTAACTCACACAACAATACAGGAATCTCGGTGTCGAATATACTCTAAAACAGGTTTTAATTTCGTATTAGAAGGGTCACGGCCAATTTCCGTCCATCTCGGTGTCGAATATACTCCAAAACCGGTTTTAATTTCATATGTGAAGGGTCACGCCCACTTTCCGCCCATCTTTGCACAACTATTTACACTGGATCTACTCACACAAATTTTTTCTAGGTGTTATAGAACTGACAACATTCGACAATATTCCGAATATGCTAATTTATAAAACACGGATAAATCCCCAATTTGTGTGGGAGGTGCCACAGGAATATATTTGAAAATGGGTTTTAACTTCGCACGGGAGGTGTCACGCCCACTTTACCAATTCCGCCCCTTTTTGGCACAGGTGTGCAGACTAGTAATTAGTGAATTTGCACAAAAACTCAAGACTCTAGCTGAAACAGTATTCCGAATATTCTAATTTATAATAAACAAATAAATCCCCAATTTGTGTGGGAGGTGCCACACAAATATCAAAAATTTATATAGCCTATTTCCACAATCGGTTCAGCATGCACATACTGTGAAAAATTCAAGAAGATCGGTTCAGTAGTTTAGGCTTCTATAAAGAACAAACAAAGCCAGAAACAAGCGCAGATCCATTTATATATATATATATATATATATATATATAAATGAATCTGTGTTTGTATGTTTGTTCTTTTGTTCTTTATAGCAGCCAAAACTACTGAACCGATCTTCTTGAAATTTTCACAGTATGTTCATAGTGAACCGGTGGTGAAAATAGGCTATATATCAATGTGCGTAGTTGTGCCAAAAATGGGTGGTATTGGGAAAGTGGGCGTGGCACCTCCCATACGAAGATGAAACCCATTTTCGAATATATTCCGTTCTATGACAGATACAATACTGAAATTTTGTCTGAGTACATCCAGCATCAATGTTCGTAGCTTTGCCAAAAATGGGCGGTAGTGGAAAAGTGGGCGTGGTACCTCCCATACGAAGTTAAAATCTATTATCGAATATATTCAGTTCTATGACACCTAGAGTGATGCAATTTTGTGTGAGTTCATCCAGTGTTAATAGTTGTACAAAGATGGGCGGAAAGTGGGCGTTACCCTTCCCATATGAAATTTAAACCGGTTTTAGAGTATATTCGACACAGAGATGGGCCGAAAGTGGCCGTGATCCTTCCCATTCGAAATTTAATCCTGTTTTTGAGTATATTCGACACCGAGATTCCTATATTGTTGTGTGAGTTAATTTAGTTGTAACCTGCTTAGACAATATACAAATGGGCGGGATTTGAAAGTTGGGGCATTTGAATTTTGTAAAATTACACGTTTTCTTTGGATTTTCTTAGTTGGGATATTCATACGTTTTCTTTGGATATTCATACGTCAACAGACGACTTAGAAAGACAAGAAAGCGGAGATTGTATTAATTTTTTAGTTTTTGTGTTGTTTGATTAGTGAACAATTTGATTGATTTTCTATGTGTTCTGAATGTAATGTAATTTCTTCTTACGAATGAAGTGTTTTGTTTATTTAATGGAAAGGAGGAGAATCACATTTAACAAAAAATCAGTTGGAATTTTGACATTTCTTCCATTATTCGCCGAAAACTAACGTTCTCCATGGAACATATCCATTTCTTTAATATCTCAGGGAAGTACCTTGAATATAAGTGGTACATAAATTTTAATTTTACCGTTTGTTTTTATACCCTACACCACTTCGTGGTCTAGGGTATTATAAGTTAGTTTCGCGCCAAATGTTTGTAACACCAAGAAATAATCGAGCTAGACCCACCTTTAAGTATACCGATCGGCTTAGAATCACTAGCTGAGTCGATTTAACGATGTCTGTCCGTCCGTCCGTCCGTCTGCTGTCCATCTAAGCTTGTTCGCACTCTACAGGTCGTAATTGTTGTCCGATTGTCATGAAATTTGGCAGAATTTATTTTTTCTGGACAAGGACCATCGGTATTGAATTTGGAGGAAATCGGTTCAGATTTAGATATAGCCCCCATACAAATGTCGCTCCCGATTTGACATTTTCCGCTCTAGAAACGACATATTGTACCCGATTTTCTTTAAATTTAGCAGAACATCTTATAATCCAACAAGAAACACGTATGCAAAAATTGGGTAAGATCGGTTCAGATTCAGATATAGCCCCCATACAAATGTCGCTCCCGATTTGTCATTTTCCGCTCTAGAAACGACATATTGTACCCGATTTTCTTTAAATTTGGCAGAACATCTTATAATCGAACTACAAACACGTATGTAAAAATTGGGTAAGAACGGTTCAGATTCAGATATATCCCCCATACAAATGTCGCTCCCGATTTGATATTTTCCGCTCTAGTAACGTCATATTGTACCCGATTTTCTTTAAATTTTGCAGAACGTCTTATAATCGAACTAGAAACACGTATGCAAAAATTGGGTAAGATCGGTTCAGATTCAGATATAGCCCCCATACAAATGTCGCTCCCGATTTGTCATTTTCCGCTCTAGAAACGACATATTGTACCCGATTTTCTTTAAATTTGGCAGAACATCTTATAATCGAACTACAAACACGTATGTAAAAATTGGGTAAGAACGGTTCAGATTCAGATATATCCCCCATACAAATGTCGCTCCCGATTTGATATTTTCCGCTCTAGTAACGTCATATTGTACCCGATTTTCTTTAAATTTTGCAGAACGTCTTATAATCGAACTAGAAACACGTATGCAAAAATTGGGTAAGATCGGTTCAGATTCAGATATAGCCCCCATACAAATGTCGCTCCCGATTTGTCATTTTCCGCTCTAGAAACGACATATTGTACCCGATTTTCTTTAAATTTGGCAGAACATCTTATAATCGAACTACAAACACGTATGTAAAAATTGGGTAAGAACGGTTCAGATTCAGATATATCCCCCATACAAATGTCGCTCCCGATTTGATATTTTCCGCTCTAGTAACGTCATATTGTACCCGATTTTCTTTAAATTTTGCAGAACGTCTTATAATCGAACTAGAAACACGTATGCAAAAATTGGGTAAGATCGGTTCAGATTCAGATATATCCCCCATACAAATGTCGCTCCCGATTTGATATTTTCCGCTCTAGTAACGTCATATTGTACCCGATTTTCTTTAAATTTTGCAGAACGTCTTATAATCGAACTAGAAACACGTATGCAAAAATTGGGTAAGATCGGTTCAGATTCAGATATAGCCCCCATACAAATGTCGCTCCCGATTTGATATTTTCCGCTCTAGTAACGTCATATTGTACCCGATTTTCTTTAAATTTAGCAGAACATCTTATAATCCAACAAGAAACACGTATGCAAAAATTGGGTAAGATCGGTTCAGATTCAGATATAGCCCCCATACAAATGTCGCTCCCGATTTGTCATTTTCCGCTCTAGAAACGACATATTGTACCCGATTTTCTTTAAATTTGGCAGAACATCTTATAATCGAACTACAAACACGTATGTAAAAATTGGGTAAGAACGGTTCAGATTCAGATATATCCCCCATACAAATGTCGCTCCCGATTTGACATTTTCCGCTCTAGAAAAGACATATTGAACCCGATTTTCTTTAAATTTGGCAGACCATCTTATAATCGAACTAGAAATACGTATGCAAAAATTGGGTAAGATCGGTTCAGATTCAGATATAGCCCCCATACAAATGTCGCTCCCGATTTGACATTTTCCGCTCTAGAAACGTCATATTGTACCCGATTTTCTATAAATTTTGCAGAACATCGTATAATCCAAGTAGAAACACGTATACAAAAATTGGGTAAGATCGGTTCAGATTTAGATATAGCCCCCATACAAATGTCGCTCCCGATTTGACATTTTCCGCTCTAGAAACGACATATTGTACCCGATTTTCTTTATATTTAGCAGAACATCTTATAATCCAACAAGAAACACGTATGCAAAAATTGGGTAAGATCGGTTCAGATTCAGATATAGCCCCCATACAAATGTCGCTCCCGATTTGTCATTTTCCGCTCTAGAAACGACATATTGTACCCGATTTTCTTTAAATTTGGCAGAACGTCTTATAATCGAACTAGAAACACGTGTGCAAAAATTGGGTAAGATCGGTTCAGATTTAGATATAGCCCCCATACAAATGTCGCTCCCGATTTGACATTTTCCGCTCTAGAAAAGACATATTGAACCCGATTTTCTTTAAATTTGGCAGACCATCTTATAATCGAACTAGAAATACGTATGCAAAAATTGGGTAAGATCGGTTCAGATTCAGATATAGCCCCCATACAAATGTCGCTCCCGATTTGACATTTTCCGCTCTAGAAACGTCATATTGTACCCGATTTTCTATAAATTTTGCAGAACATCGTATAATCCAAGTAGAAACACGTATACAAAAATTGGGTAAGATCGGTTCAGATTTAGATATAGCCCCCATACAAATGTCGCTCCCGATTTCACTTCTTCCGCTTTAGAAACCACATATTGTACCCGATTTTCTTTAAAATTGGCACAAAATTTTATAATCCAACTAAAAAAACTATGACGAAAGTGAGTAAGATCGGTTCAGATTTAGATATAGCACTCATACAAATGTTGCTCCCGATTTGACTTTTTCCGCTCTAAAATCCACATATTGTACCCGTTTTTCTTTAAAATTGGCACAACATCTTATAATCCAACTAAAAAACCGATGGTAAAAGTGGGTAAGATCGGTTCAGATTTAGATATAGCCCTCATACAAATGTTGCTCCCGAATGTTTAACCGATGTTGGCCAAATTTTACATATTATATTTCACCAATAAACAGACATGGTGAAAGCGGGTCACATCGTTCCAGGTTTCAATATACCCCAAATGTCCTTTCCGATTTAACATTTTTTGTCAAACACATACATTTAGAGGATGCAAAAATCCCTCCCGATTTCAATTTTTTACCGAATTTAATTGCAATGAGAATTGTTTGGGTGACGCCCATGTGTCCATACTTTGGTATACTACTGTATAATTTGTATTTGTCTGTCGGACAATTGGATCAATTACCATATTCGTTAAATTTGACTAAAGATGAATTTATAGCATATAAATTATATGAATATAATTTGTATGAACTACATAAAATTGCTCCCATGAAATACCTTGGTTTAGTAATCAAAGCGAGGTACATACGCAGGGAGTGGTGTAGGGTATTATATAGTCGGCCCCGCCCGACTTTAGCCTTTCCTTACTTGTTTTTGCCTGGCGAAGCGGGCGGGGTTCAGCTAGTATATTTATAAAAACAGTATGAACTTAATTGTAAGACCGATATTTTTAATATAATTAACGATATTTGAGTCGTCATGATTTCAGTATAGTCTCAAGTATCGTTCATTACGTTTCAAAGCGAAATTTTTAAATTTGAAAGGTTGTTATTGTGTTATTTGCATTGAAATATCATATGTATCTATGGTCTAATCTAAAACGGTCAATGTTTATAATTATTTTGTTGACATTGACATGACTTTTAGCAGACTTTTTCCCATTTAGAACTTTGGAAAGTGCTAAAGATTGACATTTAAGGAAACTGCAATCTTGAACCTTCAACTTTGTACGAAATCCTTAATTGTTCTGTTCTTTTTGCTAAGGCTAAGGTAGCGGTACTATTACCGCCTAAAACACCGATGCTTAGTGATCCATTGTGTGCACGTTCCTTTTGGCACAAATCTCATTCAGCTTTGCATTTTTTTTAAGTCTCGGCAACAAAAAACACCAGAATCCGGTAGCTTAATGGGAATTATTTCACGACGATTCCCGGGAATCCATAGACTTTCTTCACATAGGCCTCGTTTTTTCCGTTAAGATGATCGGCTTACAGGCTTATAAGTTCACAAGGATTTTTGGGATGTTTGGGAAATTTCACAAACAGATTGTAATTCTACTCTATTAATTATTAATTGTAATTAATATGAGAACAAACAATTTATTAAGTTAAATAATTTTGGCCGAACTACTATCGTTGATCGAGCAAAAATGGGTCAATATTAAATATTCGATTCAGACTTTGAAAATCTTTACTGTAGTTTTAAAACACTCTTGAAATGCACCAACACTTCTCTATAATTTCTGAATCCCCCAAATACGTTCACATTTATATACTCTGTTTTAAGTGAATAATATTTGCTGAAATTCATATGCGCACACACACACATGCTCACCGTGGCGTTACTTGTTTTACTTGAAATTGAATTGTTCCCTTTGAGATTTTCAGATAGTCGGGACAGCAAAAAAAGAGAGAAACATGAAACTTCATCCAAAGGTGGTCTGGTCTGGTCTGGTCTAGTCTGCCCCTTTGCCCTTATTGTCCTGCACGTACGATTTGCTACACCGGACAAGTTTTTCCATTAAATTTGCCAAAGCCAAAGTTTTTGCAACATTATTTTTCACTTCGTAATCTTTCATAACGATCTTTTGTGTGTGGTAAGTGAATGTGAATGTCTATTTTTGTGCAGTTCTTTGCGAAGCAATTGCAAAGCATTTACCCGATGTTGGACAATGTAAAATGTAATTGAGTTGAAAATGGCTAAACTTGTTAAAGGGAATATTGCAAATTTGCAAAGTACCTGGGATTTTAGCAAATCATATCATGTGAACATATGTACAGGTTTGTTGTCGATTTGTTGTAATTGAGCTGATTGTAATGATATGAAGTAAAAACATTAGACCGGTTCTGACCCTAATTAGTCCCCCAATCCAAGTGCGTGTCACGATATTGTGGTCCCCACATTATCAGAATAGCAATTAGATTCAACTGCTCAGGTCTTAACCTAAAATGGTAGAGTATGCGTGACAGTTCGGACTCGCTTTGAAAACTTATTGCTATGTGTGTAATTGTGTAATTACATATATAGCAATAAGTTTTTTGTAATTACCATGGTGGAGAAGATAGTTTAGACAAAGAAAAAGTCCAAAATAATTAAACAAAAGTTGGGAACCTGCAAAAAAAATATTGTATGACATGAGGAACATGTTTCTGGGTACGCCCTGAAACAACATAATGCAATTTAGTTCACAAATAAAGATAATCTTAGTTTTGGGTGGGTATTTAGAAGCTTACCATTTCCAAGAACGATTAAACGTTCACAAATTGGCCAAAGCTGGCCACTCTGTTTTCAATTATGGTCATGAACGCAGCTATAATTATGAAAGTCGGTGCGCACGTTGCTGCGATTGTATAGAAGCGCACAATAAGATGATCTTTCGAAATTTATATTTTAGGCTTAAAATGGGGGGAAAGTGATAAAAATGGTATCAGCCAAATTATGAAAGATGGCCATTCTTTTTATATGAAAAGCGATTGTAAGTGGGTGAAATCGGTCCGGAGGGAAAAGAATGTTCTTAATATGAACTGAATTTGCCCCTAATACTAAGAGTTATTTAAGCATTGACGATTTTTACTGAGGTTTCCTGCTTATTGTGGTATGTTTGGGCGAATTTAAGCTGGTGCATAAAAAATGAGAAAATAAAGACCGGATTTTTTAATGAACATTTGAAAAAAAATCGTTCGTAGTTCAGGAAAACAACACCTAACACCATATATATATATATATATATATATATATATATGCGTGGCGTACGGCAGGAATTTCATTAGTATTAGTATATATATACGTACATTTGCGCTATGTGACTCGGTAAAAAAGTGAAAACGGGAAAAATTTTAGTATGTTTCCTAATCATAGGCTAATATTACCTGGTCCTATTTGTCAAATCGGAAATATTTATATCGGTGCTATATCCAAACATGAAATATAGTGACTAACTTTCACAATAAGTTCATCTAGTTCAAATATAACGTGTTTAGCTCATTTTGTGAAAATGTATGCTTTCTGGTCCGGAAAAAGTCTATCCGAAATTTGTATGGGAAATTTTTGGGGCGAAATTTGTATGGGAGCTATATGTAAATCTGAACCGATGACCCATTTTCACCATTGGTGTTTCCAGTTAAAATATGAGATATTTTGAAAGATTCGAAGAAGATCTGTTAAAATATGTGGTTCATAGAGTCGAAAAAGTGAAATCGGGATTGAAATTTGTGTGAGAGCTATATATAAATCTGAACCGATCTGACCAATTTGCGCCATGGCTGTTTATAGAACAAATATAAGATATTTCGCCTAATTTGATGAGGATCTGTTAAAATATGTGGCTTCTAGAGCAGAAAAAGTCAAATCGGGAGCGAAATTTTAATGGGAGCTATATATAAATCTGAACCGATCTGACCTATATTCACCATGGTTGTTTCTAGTGGAAATATAAGATGTTTTGCCAAATCTGAAGACAATCTGATACAATATGTGGTTTCTAGAGCGGAAAAAGTCAAATCGCGAGCGAAATTTGTGTGGGAGCTATATATAAATCTGAACTGATCTGACCTATATTTACTATGGCTGTTTCTAGTGGAAATATAAGATGTTTTGCCTAAGCTGAAGACAATTTGATACAATATATGCTTTCTAGAGCGGAAAAAGTCAAATCGGCAGCGAAATTTGTATGGGTGCTATAAATCTGAACCGATCTGACCTATATAAATATAAGATGTTTTGCCAAATCTGAAGACAATCTGATACAATCTGTGGTTTCTAGAGCGGGATCGAAATTTGTATGGGAGCTATATATAAATCTGAACCGATCTAACACATTTTTACCACAGGTGTTTCTAGTTGAAATATAAGATGTTTTGCTAATTTTAAAGAAAATCTGTTGTAATATGTGGTATCTAGAGTGAAAAGAGTCAAATCGGGAGTGAAATTTGTATGGGGGCTATATCTAAATCTGAACCGATTTTCTTCAAATTAAATAGCCTTCGTCGTTGTACGGAAAAACTTCGTTGTTCAAATTTTCATTTGGTTCTGTCTACAATTGCGACCTGTATCGTGATTACAAGAATAGATGGACAGACAGATAGACAGACGGACATTGCTAAATCGAGTCAAAAAGTGATTCTAAGTCGATCGGTATAATTAGCAATGAGTCTATCTCGTTTCCTTTTGGGTGTTACAAACAAATGCACAAACACATAATACTCTCGTGGAGTGTATAAAAATTATTGTAGACACAACCATACTTTAAATCAACAATAAAATTAAGTTTATTCATTTGCCATCTAATTTGCGAGAAATGCAAATCGGACGTTCTACCTACTACACCACAGAAACAGTTACGGAAATGTTGGCTCTGAAAAACCATCTTCTGTATTAAATTATTTCACAAAAAGGGACGTCATTTTTCATATGGTACTGAGTCCTTCTATTTATTATTTATAACACCTCTTACCAAATGTTTCCAAGAAACAAGAGCTTTTAACTGCCACTTTGAAAGCAACAAAAAACATGTAAAAGCTTTATATACCCTTCACCAGGGATTGCATGGGCTGTCGATTTTCGTAGAAGTGCAGTAATATTACCGGAATATATATATATATATATATATATATATATATATATATATATATATATATATATATATATATATATATTCCGTTAATATTATATAAATATATATTTGTATACCCTACACCATACCGTGGACTAGGGTATTATAAGTTAGTTTTCCGCCAAATGTTTATAACACCAATAAATAATCGAGCTAGACCTTTCAGTATACGGATCGGTTTAGAATAACCAGCTGAATCGATTTGACGATGTCATTCTGTCCGTCCGTCTGCTGTCCATCTAAGCTTGTTCGCACTCTACAGGTCACAATTGCTGTCCGATTATGTTGAAATTTGGCAGAATTTACTTTTTTTAGCCAAGGACGATCGGTATTGAATTTGGAGGAAATCGGTTCAGATTTAGATATAGCCCCCATACAAATGTCGCTCCCGATTTGACTTTTTCCGCCCTATAAAGCACATATAGTACCCGATTTTCTTTAAATTTGGCACAACATCTTATAATCCTACTAGCAACACCTATGCAAAAATTGGGTAAGATCGGTTCAGATTTAGATATAGCCCCCATACAAATGTCGCTCCCTATTTCACATTTTCCGCTTTAGAAACCACATATTGTACCCGATTTTCTTTAAAATTGGCACAGCATCTTATAACCCAACTAGAAACACCTGTGCAAAAGTTGGGTAAGATCGGTTCAGATTTAGATATAGCCCCCATACAAATGTCGCTCCCGATTTGACATTTTCCGCTCTAGAAACGACATATTGTCCCCAATTTTCTTTAAATTTTGCAGAACATCTTATAATCCAACTAGAAATACGTATGCAAAAATTGGGTAAGATCGGTTCAGATTTAGATATAGCCCCCATACAAATGTCGCTCCCGATTTCACTTTTGCCGCTCTAAAATCCACACATTGTACCCGTTTTTCTTTAAAATTGCACAACATCTTATAATCCAACTAGAAACATCTATGGTGAAAGTGGGTAAGATAGGTTCAGACTTAGATAGAGCCCTCATACAAATGTTGCTCCCGATTTTTTAACCGATTTTGGCCAAATTTTACATATTATATTTCACCAATAAACAGACATGGTGAAAGCGGGTCACATCGTTCCAGGTTTCAATATACCCCAATACAAATGTCCTTTCCGATTTAAAATTTTTTGTCAAACACATACATTTACAGGATGCAAAAATCCTTCCCGATTTCACTTTTTTACCGAATTGAATTGCAATGAGAATTGTTTGGGTGATGTCCATATGTCCATACTTTGAAATGACTTTGGTATACTACTGTATAATTTGTATTTGTCTGTCGGACAATTAGATCAATTACCATATTATTTACCATACTCATTAAATTTGACTGAAGATGAATTTATAGCATATAAATTATATGAATATAATTTATATAATTTGTATGAACTACATAAAATTGCTCCCATGAAATACCTGGGTTTAGTAATCAAAGCGAGGTACATACGCAGGGAGTGGTGTAGGGTATTATATAGTCGGCCCCGCCCGACTTTAGCCTTTCCTTACTTGTTTAATATATGTTTGTCAAACATATACATTTACAGGATTCAAAAATCCTTCCCGATTTCACTTTTTACCGAATTGAATTGTAGTGAGATAGAAAGTGGGGTGTATCATATAGTCGGCTCTGTCCGTCTTCAGCCTTTCCATATTTATTTGGGAGATGCCCATATGTCCATACTTTGGTATAACCCAAATGGGGATCTATTCTGCTCTATTGCAGCTCTAGAAATTACATCTTACATCGGATCTTCATCATCTTTTGCAGATCATTATATGTTTCAAGTGGAATATCTACCGTAATGAGAAATATATAGGCGCATGTTTTGGCACAAGCCTCAAGTGTTGTTATAGGGCCACTTCAAATGTCCGTCCGATTCATCCTATTACCGCTGTATAATCTGTATTTATCATTTGATCTTGATCAATTTTTCCATATCATGTTATATTTACTTTACTTGGAATATCTGCTAGAACATTGGATCAATTACTTTATTATTTACCATATTCATTAAATTTGACTAGATATGAATTTATAGTATAATTTATATGAACTACATAAAATTGCTCCCATGAAATACCTGGGTTTAGCTATCAAGGTCAAAATGACGTGGAGTGACTCATATATATTTTATGTCGAATTTCCAGAAAACTTCTTAAAGTTTATCAAATTTTTAAAAATATACTCTAAAATGTTTCTCTTATTTTGTTGTAATTTTTTAACAAACGAAGAAGTTGTTTTCCGATTTTCGAGATAAAAAATAAATTTGTTTTTCCTAAACCACAATCTTTTGCTACCCTCTTAATTGCATTTAAATTAACACCGAGTGTTATCGGAATTATGCTCCAAAATTATACTAGAAATGTTAATGAATTCGATGAAAATTGCATTTTTAATAAAAACAAGTAAGGAAAGGCTAAAGTCGGGCGGGGCCGACTATATAATACCCTACACCACTCCCTGCGTATGTATCTCCAATAATATGGTAATTGATCCAATTATCCGACAGACAAATACAAATTATACAGTAGTAATAGGATGAATCAGACCGACATTCCAAAAGGGGGCCTATAACTGCATTTTGGGCCCCGTCCAAAACATTCACGGTAGGTATTCCTGGTTGAAAAATACCATGATCTGCAAAATTTGGTGAAGATCCGATGTAAGATGTAGTTTCTAGAGCTGCAATAGATCAGAATGAGACCCCATTTGGGTTATACCAAAGTATGGACATATGGGCATCTGCCAAACAAATATGGAAAGGCTAAAGACGGACGGACTTTTTATCTCATTACAACTCAATTCGGTAAAAAGGTGAAATCGGGAAGGATTTTTGCATCCTGTAAATGTATGTGTTTGACAAATAATGTTAAATCGGAAAGGACATTTGTATGGGGGTATATTGAAACCTGGAACGACGTGACCCGCTTTCAACATGTATGTTTATTGGTGAAATATAATATGTAAAGTTTGGCCAAAATCGGTTAAACATTCGGGACCAACATTTGTATGAGGGAGATATCTAAATCTGAACCGATCTTACCCACTTTCACCATAGGTTGGATTATAAGATGTTGTGCCAATTTTAAAGAAAAACGGATTTTAGAGCGGAAAAAGTCAAATCGGGAGCAACATTTGTATTTGGGCTATATCTAAATCTGTACCGATCATACCAACTTTCAGCGTAGGAGTTTCCAGTTAGATTATAAGATGTTGTGCCAAATTTAAAGAAAATCGGGTAAAATATGTGGTTTCTAAAGCGGAAAAAGTGAAATCGGGAGCGACATTTGTATTGGGGCTATATCTAAATCTGAACCGATCTTACTCAATTTTTGCATACGTGTTTCTAGTTGGATTATAAGATGTTCTGCAAAATTAAAAAAAAATCGGGTACAATATGTCTTTTCTAGAGCGGAAAATGTCAAATCGGGAGCGACATTTGTATGGGGACTATATCTAAATCTGAACCGATCTTACGCACTTTCACCATAGGTTGGATTATAAGATGTTGTGCCAATTTTAAAGAAAAACGGATTTTAGAGCAGAAAAAGTCAAATCGGGAGCAACATTTGTATTTGGGCTATATCTAAATCTGTACCGATCATACCAACTTTCAGCATAGGAGTTTCCAGTTAGATTATAAGATGTTGTGCCAAATTTAAAGAAAATCGGGTGCAAAATGTGGTTTCTAGAGCGGAGGGAGTGACATTTGTATGGGGGCTATATCTAAATCTGAACCGATCTTACCCAGTTTCAGCATAGGTGTTTCTAGTTCGATTTTAAAATGTTGTGCCAAATTTAAAGAAAATCGGGTAAAATATGTGGTTTCTAAAGCGGAAAAAGTGAAATCGGGAGCGACATTTGTATTGGGGCTATATCTAAATCTGAACCGATCTTACTCAATTTTTGCATACGTGTTTCTAGTTGGATTATAAGATGTTCTGCAAAATTAAAAAAAAATCGGGTACAATATGTCTTTTCTAGAGCGGAAAATGTCAAATCGGGAGCGACATTTGTATGGGGACTATATCTAAATCTGAACCGATCTTACCCACTTTTTGCACACGTGTTTCTAGTTGGATTGTAAGATGTTGTGCCAAATTTAAAGAAAATCGGGTACAATATGTCTTTTCTAGAGCGGAAAATGTCAAATCGGGAGCGACATTTGTATGGGGGCTATATATAAATCTGAACCGATCTTACCCAATTTTTGCATAGGTGTTTCTACTTGGATTATAAGATCTTGTGCCAATTTTAAAGAAAATCGGGTACAATATGTCGTTTCTAGAGCGGAAAATGTCAAATCGGGAGCGACATTTGTATGGGGGCTATATATAAATCTGAACCGATCTTACCCAATTTCTGCATAGGTGTTTCTACTTCGATTATAAGATCTTGTGCCAATTTTAAAGAAAATCGGGTACAATATGTCGTTTCTAGAGCGGAAAATGTCAAATCGGGAGCGACATTTGTATGGGGGCTATATCTAAATCTGAACCGATATCCTCCAAATTCAATACCGATGGTCCTTGGCCAGAAAAAAAACTTCTGCCAAGTTTCATGACATTCGGACAACAATTGCGACCTGTAGAGTGCGAACAAGCTTAGATGGACAGCAGACGGACAGACGGACAGACGGACAGACAGACATCGTTAAATCGACTCAGCTGGTGATTCTAAGCCGATCGGTATACTTAAAGGTGGGTCTAGCTCGATTATTTCTTGGTGTTACAAACATTTGGCGCGAAACTAACTTATAATACCCTAGACCACGAAGTGGTGTAGGGTATAAAAACTGTCTTTTAGGGGCCTCAATGAACTCAAAAAATATTTTTTAAGGTCGCAGGCACAAATCTAATGTTCTCATGTCCTTACTGCTCTATAAGAGAAAAAAGTAAAAACGGAGTTAAGTTTAATAACCTCCACCATGGATTGCACTCCGCAGGGGCTGTCGATTTTCGTAGAAGTGCAGTAATATTACAGGAAAATATATATTTTTTTTAATATAGCCAAACAAAAACAAATACAAATACTGAAAATATAATTTTATAAACTAATATAAAATTTTTATTATTTCAAACAACGCTTATAAGGCAAGGAATGTATTCACCGAAATCCATGAATCTAGCTGCGGTCATTTGGTTGGTACCATTTTTATCCCCTTTTCTAGTTTACCCCCTTAAAAGTACGACTTTCTAAAATGACGACTTTCCTTAAAAGTACGACTTTCTAAAATGTACACACCGAATTTCATCATTCTACCTGCAGTCGTTTATTTGGTTGGTACTATTTTTATCCCCTTTTTCCATTTTAACCCCAAAAAGTACGAATTTTCATTGTCTAAGCAATCAGAGGAATGTATACGCCGAACTTCATTATTCCAGGTGCAGCCGTTTGGTGGGTACCATTTTTATCCCTCTATTCCCATTTTATTCATTAAAGGACGAATTTGACCTTTAATATTATGTATCTACTCAATTAGAGGAATGTACACACCGAATTTCGTGTTTCTAGCTGTTGTCGTTTGATATGTACCATTTTTATATTTTATATATTCTATGGGAATGCAAGACAAGGCATGATGTGCTCAACTTTACGTTTTTAATTTAAAATTAAAAATTACACTTGAAAACAGACGGCTAGATCTAGGGATCAAATATTTTGCAAATCATCATAATACAATCCAAACTTTTTCCGTGGGGCGACGGAAAATATTTTTTTTTTCAAATGTATGGACCGCGATCCAGCCTAATTCTTATATGGTTTCTAGAGGAGCAAGAATTCAAATAGCCTGGGATATGATGGGGACAGTCCCTATCGAATCGAATCAGAATCGATTTTCTTAAAAAATCACTACTTTTGTACTTTAATTACAAGAATAGTTTAACCGGCAGATATAATTAATCGACTCAGAATATCGTTGAAAATCGATCAGTGTGGACTGTACTAGCAAATGTTCCTCGGTGGGATGTATTCAAATAAGTTCCACGTTGATCTTTATCCAGCGGTCGGTTCGTTGTCTCAATGCATACATATGCCAATGTATTCCATAATGTGGTTGGAAGTTCCAAGAAGTCCATCCTGCTCTTCACTTCACATCATATTGATATTTAAACCTTTGGCTACCCTTCCTTTGAATATATTTCATTATTTATATATGCATAAATGCATGCACACATACATATGCATTATTTGTCAAATATGTATGTATGCACATATGTGAAGCTGTTGGCAATTGCAATATGTTATCATAAAATCTCCATATCAGCAGATTCACCCCCCCCCCCCTTTATTGGCCACAGTTGACAGTGCGACTCACTGACTGACTGACTGAGATACCGAGGCTGGATAACGTTTGATTTTGCACTTTTTTTCAAAGTTGCAACAAAATGTCGCATGCTGCATGCACATGTGCGTCCATACGAACGAACATTCAAAGTGATGCGGGCCCACAATACGTTTACCCGAAATTCCGCTAACTCCCCACCGATTTCTCTTTATCGCCGGCTGCACCATAGTTTGCTTCACTATTTGCCAAATACAAGCAAGTGCTACACTTTATTTGGCTGGGCCAACACAAAAGGAAAAAAAAACAACTCGACAAATGTAAAAAAGCAAAAAAAAATTGAAAAAGTAATTGAAAAAGTTTTATTCATTTTAGAGTTCCATTTAAATAAAAATAAAATAAGCGATGCTTTAAGTTTTTTGATTAAATTTTTATTCGAGATTTGTTTTGTTTAAACATTTTATGGCGCTGTTGCCTCGTTGTTTCCCCTACATTCCGAGAGTCTTTTTGTTGTTGCTGTTGTTTTGGCAAAAGCGGAAAGTTTAGCCAAGTGCTGCTGCCTCAAATGTACCCAATGGTGAAATTTTGTTTGTTCGCAAAGTACTTTAAAGAGTTTCGGCAGAGCGGCAATATGGCCCCTTTTTATTTTATTTTATGTTCTTGTTTGCCACTCGCAGCCTCGGTGTTGGGATTTCGTTTGAATTTCGTCAAAATCGGATATAGGGATGCGAGAAGAAAACTCTTTCAACTCGATTAAAATATCAGCGAAAAGAAAGAAGATGCAAAAAACTGAGAAAAGTTACCCAAGATGAAGCACAAAAAAGCCTATCCCACACGATTCTAACTGAAAAAGGCAAAAGTTGGAAATTTCAAGACAAATTTCTTTATTACTCTGCTGCTTAGAGCCAGCCAGCAAGCCAAGCAGCCACTGGAGTATGACACCAACAGCAGCAATAAAAGTGAAACATTCGCACACGAGTGTCCTCACGCTCACAGCAATGCTCCTTGTGAGTTTTATGATTGTTTTCAGACCGAATCTAATTTGGCACATTTTAATGGCTTCTTGTGGGGGAATTAGCCGACTTACGAGACATTCTTTGTAATTGCTTGCCATGCTTATTTTTACTCAGAAATCACAATTAACTTATAACGATGGTAAGCCATGAAAAATAAATAAAAAGATCCATTAATATATATGCCAAACATGCTATCAAAGTATTAGTCCAGGTAATTTGAGCATAATTTTGGGGAAATGCATGCATCAGACGTTTTTTGTTTTGTTTTGAAAGTCAAATGCTAAACAGAAACAATTATTTAATAACATATGAGGAGGAAAAATAAATAAACAAATCCTCACTTGAGATTTGGCTGAAGATAGAACACCCTACGTTCAACTGTATGACAAAACACACCTGTGAGAAGAGTTATACAAAATAAATAAATATACAAATGTGTGGGGATCATCTTAAGGGTTGAATATAGAGGGTTGGTACGTTCTGAGATATTGGGGGTTAGTTACACATTTTGCCCTCCTTGGGGCAGCCAGAGTGTGTGGAGCAAATTTTATAAAAATTATTTTTTGTATGGGAGCCCTATTAAGGAGTGAGCATAAGGGGTAAATTTCTTCTGAAAAATGTTAGGGAAAATTAGTGGAGGTCGGTCTTACATTTAACACAGTTAGGGGCGACTGTGGGGGAGTTTTGGGCCTTACTGTCATAACAAAAGTTATAAACAAGTAAGGAAAGTCGGGCGGGGCCGACTATATGATACACTCCACTTTCTATCCGAATACAATACAATTCGGAGAAAGAGCGAAAACAAAAAGGATATTTGTATGGTTCCTAATCATAGGCTAATATGACCTGACCCAATTTGTTAAATCGAGAAGAATATTTGAATCGGGGATATATCCAAACATGTAATGAAGTGACCCATATTCACAATAGAATCTTCCAGTTCAGGTATAACTTGTTATGCTCAATTTGAAGAAATTCGATGGAAATCCGTCGTTTCTGGTGCGGAAAAAGTCAAGCCGGGAGCGAAATTTGTACGGGACTATATATATACCGATCTAATCCATTTTCACCATGTTTGTTTCCGGTTGAAATATTAGATATTTGGGAAGATTTGAAGAATATCTGTTAAAAATGTTTTTTCTAGAGCGGAGAAAGTCAAATTGGGAGCAACATTTGTGTTGGAGCTATATATAAATCTGAAACGACCTGACCCATATTTACCGTGGGTATGCTAGTGGAAATATAAGATATTTTGGCAAATTTGAAATATATCTGTTGAAATATGTGGCTTCTGGAGTGGAAAAAGTCAAATTGGGAGTGAAATTTGTATGGGAGCTCTATATATAAATCTGAGCCGATCTAACACGTTTTCAACACAGGAGTTTCTAGTTGAAATATAAGATCTTTTGCCAATATGTGGTATCTAGAGTGAAAAGAGTCAAATCGGGAGTGAAATTCGTATGGGGGCTATATCTAAATCTGAAGCGATTTTCTTCAAATTAAATAGCGTTCCGAAAAACTTCACCACCTCCACTTTTTTTGCTCATGCCTTTTTTCCGAACCTCACGAAATGTGATGTTCTAGCGTATCCAAATCGTATATATAATGATATAATATGTAGAGTGAGGGTATAGTAATAAAAATGTGTTTTCAAATTAAAAAAGAAAGTTATTTTTTGAAAAAAAAAAACATATAAATATGTTAAATTTTGTCTCATTTTCGGTACAAATGGGCGATGCTCATCGTGCACATTTCAGAGTGGAATCGTAAATATTATGTAATCGTAAATAAATAACCAAGAAATATGCTAAGATCTTTCGATTTGGATGAAAATTGGTGAACATGTTTATGAAACAGAATTATTTTTGATAACTATGGTAGGGCTACCTCTTTGAAATTTTGCATATTTCGAGGAAGATCATATCTTTTGTTGCTTAAACAATATTAAAAACCCAAAAAAAATAATTTTAACCGAATATATAAAAACTACCTAAATTTCTATGGAATATTTAAAAAAATGACAAAATTATTTAAAAATATATATCTAAAGGGTGTTTTTTATTGAGGTATAGAACTTCGAATTGAAATAAAACACAAGAAAATCGTTTTAATGTCCATCAATTTGGCTTTATTGGAAGGATAATTTTATGCCATTAATGTTTAAACATGATTTCGGGCGTGTGGCCGCCGCGGCTGGCTCGAATATAGCCAATTCTACAGGTCCAATTTTCAACCACTTTTTCGAGCATATGGGGCCGTATGTTGGCAATAACGCCACGAATGTTGGCTTCCAAGTCCCCTAACGTTTCTGGTTTGTTGGCGTAGAAGAGCGACTTCACATATCCCCAAAGAAAATAATCCAATGGTGTCAAATCACACGATCTTGGTTAACCGAATTAATTGCTCTGATGGACGATTATGTCGACCATAAAATGGACGGAGCTCGCGGTGAACTTCGCGAACTGAACCATTACTTTCGAAATAAATTTGCACGATTTGCAAGCGTTGTTCTTTTGTCAACCTGTTCATGATGAAATGGCAAACCAAACTAAATAATAATCACTTGACAGCTGACAAAATGACCGCCAGTTAAAAAAGTGATGCCAACTTAAAGTTCTATACCCCAATAAAAAACACCCTTTATATTAGAAAGAAATGAAGATTGGATTGTTTAATGGTGATCTGCAAAATATTTCGTAGCTGTGTCAAGCCGTCTGTGAGATAAACGCTCCTGAAACCCCCTCTAAAGATAATGTTTTTCCGGTATATTTTTATACCCTCCACCTCCAGGATGGGGGTATACTAACTATGTCATTCCGTTTGTAACACCTTGAAATATCACCTGAGACCCTATAAAGTCCTTCCGTCCGTCCGTCTGTTGAAAGCACGCTAGCATCTAAACGAAAGGAGGTAGAACGTTCAAATTTTCCATAAATGCGTCTTATAGTCGTAGATCGGTTGGGATTGAAATGGGGCGAAATCGGCCCAAAGGGAAAAATTTTTCCCTCACAAGGACTAAAAATACCCATAATAATCCCTAATATTTTAGCGTATTTTAGTATGTTTTTTGAATCTGTCTATCTATATTTGCTTGATATTTGGTATGCGTATTCCCCTTATAGCAAAAACGTGCACCATAAAGTGATTCTTATTTGTATGGGGTGAAATGGGGCAAAAAAGGGATAAAAATGGTACATATTAAACGGCAACAGCTAGAAACACGAAATTCGGTGTGTACATTCCTCTAATTGAGTAGATACATAATTTAAAAGTATTTTTTTCCAAATTCGTACTTTTAAGGGGTAAAATGGGAATAGAGGGATAAAAATGGTACCAACCAAACGGCTGTACCTAGAATAATGAAATTCGGTGTATACATTCCTCTGATTGCATAGACAAGTAAAACACACGGATTTTTCAAAACTCGTACTTTTTGGGGTTAAAATGAAAAAGGGGATAAAAATAGTACCAATCAAATCACCGCAGCTAGAGTCATGAAATTCGGAGTATACATTCCTCTGACTGTGTAGACACGGAAAATAAACTGATTTTTCGAAATTCGTACTTTTTGGGGTCAAAATAGAAAAAGGGGATAAAAATAGTACCAACAAAATGGCCGCAGCTAGAGTCATGAAATTCGGAGTATACATTCCTTTGACTACGTAGACATGAGAAATAAAAGTTTTTTTCCAAATTCGTACTTTCAAGGGATACAATGGGTACGGAGGGATAAAAATGGTACCAACCAAACGGCTGTACCTAGAATAATGAAATTCGGTGTATACATTCCTCTGATTGCATAGACAAGTAAAACACTCGGATTTTTCAAAATTCGTACTTTTTGGGGTTAAAATGAAAAAGGGGATAAAAATAGTACCAATCAAATCACCGCAGCTAGAGTCATGAAATTCGGAGTATACATTCCTCTGACTGTGTAGACACGGAAAATAAACAGATTTTTCGAAATTCGTTAAAATGAAAAAGGGGATAAAAATAGTACCAATCAAATCACCGCAGCTAGAGTCATGCAATTCGGAGTATACATTCCTCTGACTGCGTAGACACTGAAAATAAACGAATTTTTCGAAATTCGTACTTTCAAGGGATACAATGGTACAAAGGGATAAAAATAGTGCCAACTAAACGACTACAGCTAGAATGATGAAATTCGAATTGCGTAGAAACGTCAAGGGGGAAAAATGGTATCAACCAAATGGGCGCAGCTGAAATCATTGAATTCGCTGTATACATTCCTGTGACTGCATAGACACGCAAAATAAAAAGTTTTTTTTCAAATTCGTTTACGGCAAAAATTGGTTGAATCATGAAGTTAGGTTATTTTGCACTATGTACGTCTGATAATGGATTTTCAAAATTTGTACTTTTGAAATTAAAATAGAATGGAAATACAGCCAACTGTAGCACCCACTATCTACCAATATTTATGGTATTTAAGCTTTTTTGAAAATATAAATATAAGAATATTTTTTTTTTGATTTGAAATAAATAATGGTTTGAAATAATTAAAATTTTACATTTATTTATAAAATTATTTTTTCAATATTTGAATTTATTTTGGTTTGGCTATATTAAAAAATTTATATTTTCCTGTTATATTACAGCACTTCTACGAAAACCGACAACCTCTGTGGAATGCAATCCATGGTGGAGGGTATATAAAGTTCGGCCCGGCCGAACTTAACGCCGTTTTTACTTGTTTTTATTTTGAATTTGTGTCCAACTTTTTTCTGAATTAATGAACCCTTGGAAGCGCTTCAAATATAATTTCTTATTCTTATCTTAGATAACTTATTGGTCGTATTATTAAACATTTAGATTGGTTTCTTTGTGTTTTCCAAAGTGACAGCCAAAAACGTTATTTCTTGGAAATATTTTGTAAAAGTTGTTATAAAATAAAATAAATGATGAATACCGGACGAAAATGATATCAATGACTCAAATTTTGTGAAACTATTTAATACAGCAAATGGTTTTTCAGAGTGAACATTTTCGAACTCTTTTTACAAAAATGAGCGCTGCTGCGTCAATGTTCATCGTCTGATGTATTCGATAGGTATTAACTGCAGCTATTTATTTTTTTATATTTTGCACATCATCATTAAACAATCCTACAGCCTGTTATATATATGTTTACAATGTTTCACGCTTTCAGTACAGAGTACTACATATGTGAGAAACCCACTCTAAAAATTCAGAGTGGGTTCGCCAATATTTCCCATCGTCAATACCCAACATCTCTTAAGAAAAAAATTCAGGAGAATTGTTAATTTTTACCGCAAGTTATGAAAAATATGTTTTTCTGAAAGTTGAAACAAGTAAGGAAAGGCTAAAGTCGGGCGGGGCCGGCTCTATGATACACTCCACTTTCTATCCGTATACAATTTAATTCGGTGAAAAAGTGAAAATGGGAAGGATATTTGTATCCTGTAAATGTATGTGTTTGACAAAATATGTTACATCGGAAAGAACATGTGTATGGGGGTATATTTAAATCTGTAAGGAAATAGGTGAAATATAATATGTATAGTTTTGCAAACACGGTTAAACATTTGGGAACAACATTTGTATTTGGGCTATATCTAAATCTGAACCGATCTTATCCACTTTCACCATAGGTTTTTGTACTTGGATTATAAGCTGTTGTGCCAAATTTAAAGAAAATCAAAATGGGGTTTCTAAAGCGGCAAAAGTCAAATCGGGAGCGACATTTGTATTGGGGCTATATCTAAATCTGAACCGATCTTACCCACTTTCTGCATAGGTGTTTCTAGTTGGATGTAAGATTTTGTGCCAAATTTAAAGAAAATCGGGTACAATATGTCTCTTCTACAGCGAAAAATGTCAAATCGGGAGCGACATTTGTATGGGGGCTATATCTAAATCTGAACCGATCTTACCCAATTTCTGCACAGGTGTTTTTAGTTCGATAATAAGATGTTGTGCCACATGTAAAGAAAATCGAGTACAATATGTGGTTTCTAAACCGAAAAAGTCAAATCGGGAGCAACATTTGTATGGGGGCTATATCTAAATCTGAACCGATCTTAGCTAATTTCTGCATATGTGTTTCTAGTTCGATTATAAGATGTTGTGTCAAATTTAAAGAAAATCGAGTACAATATGAGGATTCTAGAGCGGAAAATGTCAAAACGGGAGCGAGATTTGTATGGGGGCTATATCTAAATCTGAACCGATCTTACCCAATTTTTGCATAGGTGTTTCTAGTTGGATTATAAGATGTTGTGCCAAATTTAAGGAAAATCGGGTACAAAATGTGGTTTCTAAACCGACAAAAGTCAAATCGGGAGCGACATTTGTATGGGAGCTATATCTAAATCTGAACCGATTTGCCTCAAATTAAACAGCGTTCGTCATTATCCATAAAACTTATTTATTCCAATTTTTGTTAAGATCGGACTATAATTGCGACCTGTAATTTGATTACAACAATAGATGGACAGACGGACATTGCTAAATCGACTCAGAAAGTTAGTCGATCGGCATACTTAACAATGGGTCTATCTCGCTTCCTTTTGGATGTTACAAACAAATGCACAAAAACATAATACTCTCGTGGAGTGTATAGAAATAGTGAAATATAATTTTTATAGAAAGAAAAATATATTAAGAAAAGATACATTAAATTACATTTTCCTTACAAATGGCTACAATTGTGCGATACACTTAAAAAAATAAAGCTATTGTAGCTTATTTGTTACTATTTTTATCTCATATCGCCCCATTTCAGCCCAATCGTTAAATTAAAGGCAACTATGATATGCCTACATGTTTCACGTAAAAACATTGGTCAAGAAATCATCGTTTATCTTCAAAATTGTATTTTTACGTATTTTTTTATTTCAAGGTCCACCCTAATCTACAGAATATTCGATATGTACTGATGTATATTATCTGATGTGTATTCCATTATAACCGCACGCAACAGTAACGACAAAGTTTTGAGCAATTAACTGCAAAGTTGTGCAGCCATGTGACACATGTTATTACATTTCAAATTAGGCGCTCACACACAAACACACATGAATGTATGTATGTAGAAATGTGGCTGCAAATAAGCATCGCCATAGGCGTATGTGGTCGAGTAGGGTTCAGATTTTCATACACTAAGAAATTGTAATTGTAAAAAGAAAATACCGATGAGATTTTTACACTTTTTTCAAAATTTACAATCGTAACTTGTAAAATCTTGAGGAGTGACTTAAGACCCTAAGCATGCTTAGACTAAATCCGTTTCATGATTTTTTAAGCTGTTTGGGTCATGTCCGTCTGGCTGTATGGCTATTGCACACGATAACTTTCGAAAGGAGTTATCGAATCAATTTAAAATTGTTGCGTATGATCGGAATACTGTGAAATTTGATACTTGGCATTTGTGTTATAGACGTTTCATTCACCTGCGATATTGCCATACCCCTTCTGGTACCTCCCAATCGGCATAAGATTTGGTCAAAATAAATAATATAACATCCTATCGCATAGCCGAAATCAGTTGCAATTTGATATTTGAAAAAGTTTATGCTACGCCCCTTCTAGTACCTCCCGCACAATTGTCCATATCGTAGGTAAAATTAAATCCTTTTTAACTTCTATACTAGTGCCTGGACTCCACTAAAACTTGATATTTAATCATGTTTTTTAACAATTAATTTATAAATGGGACCATGTACCACGAACCTTCTACTACCTTCCACACAAATCATCCGGCCCTAAGTAAAATTTATATATAACTTCCACATATATGTTCTCTGAGAGAGGGTATATATTAGGATGGGTCACGTAAATTAATTGGTGCGGTCATCCCCCAGATTGGATTTTTAAATGATGATCTGCAAAATATTTCAGCTCTGGGCCAAGCCGTCTGTGAGCAAAACGCTTCTAAAAACACCTCTAAAAATCATATTTTCATGTGTATTTTTTTATGATTTTTTAATTAATAGACGCTTGGGAGCACTTTAAATAAAATAATGTATACTTGTCTTAGAATTTTTCATTGGTCGTATTATTGGCCGTTTATATAGATTTTAAAACAAGTAAGAAAAGGGCGGGGCCGACTATATGATGCACTCCACTTTCTTTACGAATACAATTCAATTCGGTAAAAAATTGAAAACGGGAAGGATTTTTGTACGCTTCCTAATCATAAGCCAATATGACCTGACCTAATTTGTCAAATCGAGAAGAATATTTGTATCGAGGCTATATCCAAACATGAGATGATGTGACCCAGTTACACAATAGTTTCTTCCTTGTTATGCTCAATTTGAAGAAATTCTCTTAAAATACGTGGTTCAAGCTGGGAGAGAAATTTTTATGGGAGCTATATATAAATGTGAACCGATTTGACCCATTTTCACCATGGGTATTTCTAGTGGAAATATAACATATTTTGCCAAATTTGAAGAAGATCTGTTAAAATATGTGGTTTCTAGAGCGGAAAAAGTCAAATTGGGAGCGAAATTTGTATGGGAGCTATATATAAATCTGAAGCGATCTGACCTTTTTTCACCAAAGTTGAAATATAAGATGTTTTGCCAAATCTGAAGACAATCTGATAAATTATGTGGTTTCTAGAGCGGAAAAAGTCAAGTTGGGAGCGAAATTTGTATGGGAGTTATATATAAATCTGAAGCGGTCTGAACTATGTTCAGCACAGGTGATCCTGGTTTAAATATAAGATGTTTTGCTAAATTTGAAGAAAATCTGTTAAAATATGTGATATCTAGCGTGAAAAGAGTCAAATCGGGAGTGAAATTCGTATGGGTTCTATATCTAAATTTGAACCGATTTTCTTCAAATTAAATAGTGTTCGTCCTTATCCCGAAAAACTTCGTTGTGCAAATTTTCGTTAGAATCGGACAATAATTGCGACCTGCACAAGAATAGATGTACAGACAAACGGACATGGCTAAATCGATTCAAAAAGTGATTCTAAGTCGATCGGTATACTTAACAATGGGCCTATTTCGCTTCCTTTTGGGTATTACAAACAAATGCACAAAGACATAATACTCTCGTGGAGTATATAAAAATGAGCGCTGCGGCGTCAACTTCCTTCCGATTGTCATCATTTAGGCATCATTAGAAAGGTATAGGTATTTTTTTTTTCAAATACTACCACCTAATACGAAAAAGTTTTCAGTTGTCACTATGAAAAAACTCAAAAAAATACTGTAAAGACAAGAATCAAAATTTATATTTAAAGTGCTTCAAGTGCTTCAAAAGAAAAATGTGGACAAAAATTCAAAATGAACAATATTGCACGGGAAATCATGATGTTAAAGAGCATTTTCAAGAGCGTTTAGCTCACAGACGAGTTGATCTAGGAACGAAATATTTAACAGAACAAACTTTATTTTCGTGAGGTGACTGGAAATTGTTCTTCCATTTATAAGTACCGCGACCCAACCTAGTATATATACGTCGGTTTAGCTGACTAACGTTTTGTTACTTGTTTTCAGTTATTACTGGTGTCAAAGAGGCTCACCATACTCTTAGATAAAGTTCAGAAAATTTTTTAAAATATAAACGGAGATCTTAATATATTTATTTTTCGGAATAAACAATTAAGAATTAACAACACATTTTATCTAATGAATTTTCGAGGGCCTTGGAATAAGCACATTTTCGACTAACAGACAAATCAAATTCGAATGATTCGTTATCGACCAACAAAGCGTATGAGTAATAGTATTGTGATTGTATAATATAGATCATACGCCACTTACGACAAATTCGCTTTTAAGGGAAATTTGCAATCGATTCTGGTAATATAAAGGGTGATTTTTTAAAAGCTATAGGAAAGTTAAAAAAAGACACATTAAATTCAGAAAAATGTATGAAATCTTTATTTGAATCGATAGTACGGTCCATATAATTTAATGTTTGAAGATTATTTCATGCAAATGTTGATCTTGACTGCGCCTCAAGTGGTCCATCCGCTTAGTCCAATTTTGGCATTTCCACGTTTTTGAGTAACAGAGGCCCAATTGCTGCGAACGGCGACGAATCGATAATTGATGGTCATCATTAACACTGGCCGATACAGCTGCGATATTTTCTTCAGTTCGCACTCTACGTAAGCGTGTTGGTGGTTTAATGTCCAACAATGTAAATTTGGTGCGAAATTTAGTCACAATAGCCCGAATAGCTGAACTTTCTCAACAGAGCACGCATTTTGATAATAAAATTCAATAATTTTCAAGCGTTGTTCGTTTGTAGGACGATTCATGGTTAAATTATAGACCAAACTGAAGATGTTTGACAGTGAAACAAAACACGAAACGTGCGTCAGCTGTTTAAACCAGTGTTGCCAAAAAGATAATAGCTAAAAAATTACCCTTTGTAATAGCCAATGTAAAATCCTCAAGAAAATGTCTCATTTGTTTAACATGAAATTTTGAATCAAATTTTTTCGAAATGTTTTCAGTTTTTTTTTGAAGTCACAAAAAAGTAAATTGTTTACCTGACGATTATAAATTTTGAAAAAAAAAAACAGTCTTGGTCCTTCAGTAAGTTACAGTTTTTTCGGGTCGCGGTCCATACCAACGAGTTCTTCTAAGGCAAGAAGAGAAATTTATATTTAAAGTCATTCCCAGGGACTATTAAATCAGAAAAAATTGGACAAAAATTCAACATAAAAACATTATACGGCAAAAATGAGATTTTTGGAGGTGTTTTCAGGAGCGTTTAGCCCAGAGAGGCATAATCCAGCGGTGACATATTTTGCAGGTCATCATGAAAACAATCCAGCAATTTATTTTCGTAACCCACCTACACCTAAAAATTATGAAGATAGGCGGTAAATCTAAATCAGATACTAAATGTTTCAAGGAAAGAGTTACAGCTAAGTGTCGTAACGGTGATAAATAAAGCGAATTAATCACCATTTCGCGAAGAAATAGTAAAAAACGTATCTCATTCCCCAAGGAATCTAAGTTGTGGCCTTGGCCTCCGCTTCAAATTTATGTCCATACGTGACCTTCTGGTAAAGTAGCCATCAACAATATATATAGTGTAGGCCAGAGATAAATGACCATTGTTTGCCAGGCTGGCAAGTAGCCTTTAAGTCAATACATTGCTCTCCATGTGAATATGCTATACCAATCTACAAAAAAAAGAAAGCTGCAATACCCTTGGCAACAACAAATTATTACTACAAGCAATGTTGCTGTGCTGGTCCTATGTAAATTTGCATGAAATCATGTCTGTCTTTTGTGCGACAGTGTACAGCAGTGTACGACAATGCATCAATATTTAACATGGAAAGAACTCATTTACATCGCCATGCTTTGCATGTACATACATGTATTTGTACACGCACACACACCCATGCACAAAGATACTTTCAAACAAATGGGGAAATGCGACATTCTGTAATACAATATTCACTGGAATTTCCACTAAAAAGTTTTACACTTGCTAATGATTTCTGACAGCAAACAGGATGTAAATACATGTTTGAATGCCGGCGAATGGTGGATCGCTTTGGAATGACATATTTGAAAGCTAAACCGACTTACATATACCCTCACTCTCAGAGAACACATATATATATACAAAAGTTATAAGGAATTAAGGGCAAAATAATTAGTTTGGAAGGTACTAGGTGGTTCGTGTCACACGGTCCCAGCTTCCACATTTATAAAACAATTGGAAAAACATGATCAAATATCAAGTCATAGTGGAGTTCATGCATAAGTATAGAAGTTATGATGGATTTAATATTACCTATGACAGGGACAATTATGTGGAGGTAGAAGAAGGGGCGTGGCTAAAGCGTAAATTTTCACTCTATAGAGTAGAGGGTATATATCATTTTGACCGACTATATGATACTCTACATCTAGTTATACCCTGTGGTGTAGGGTATAAAAAGGTCGTTACATTTGAATCTGGTGACATACAATACAGCTATAAAAGGAGAATATACTACAAATTTCATACTTCTATCTGTATTTGTAAGAAAAATTTGAGCACAAACTTTGAATGGGAGCTATATATAAATCTGAACCGATCAGACCCTTTTTTAGCATAAGTTTTCTAATTGAAATATAAGACATTTTCCCAAATTTGATGGTAAACTGTTAAAAATGTGGTTTCTAGAGCGGAAAGAATAAAATCAGGGGAGTCATTTATATGGGAGCTATATATAAATCTAAACCGATGTGTCCTACTTTCGCCGTAGATGTTCCTACTTGAAGCTGATGTGCCGAATTAGAAGGCAATCTGTTCAAATATGCTATTTCTAGTGCGGAAATAATCAATTCGTTGGCGAAATTTTATTGGAGCTATATATATCTGAATCGATCTGGCCCATTTTCACCAGAGCTGTTTCTAGTTGAAATATAAGATGGTTTTTTCAAATTTATAGAAATTCTTTTAAAATATGTGGTTTCTAGAGCGGAAAGAATCAAATCGGAGAAGACATTTGTATGGGAGCTATATATAAATCTGAACCGATGTGGCTCACTTTCGCTATATATGTGTTTAGATCAAATATGAGAAGGTTTGCCAAATTTGAAGAAAATCTGTTAAAATATGTGCTTTCTAGAGCGAAAAGAGTCAAATCGGAGGAGACATTTGTATGGAAGCTATATATAAATCTGAACCGATATGGCATATTTTTACCAGAGCTGCTTCTAGTTGAAATATATGGCGTTTGGCCAAATTGGAAGAAAATCTGTTAAAATATGTGGCTTTTACAGCGGAAAGAGTAAAATCAGGAGCAAAATTTGTATGTGAGCTATATCTAAATCTGAGCCGATTTTCTTCAATTTAAATAGCGTTCGTCCTTATCCCATAAAACTTCGTTGTGCAAAGCATCATTTTGTTCTAACGACAATTTTTTTTGACGGACAGACAGACAGACGGACATTGCTAAATCGACTCAACAAATGATTCTAAGTAGGTCGGATTCTAGTAGATCGGTACTATCTCGTTTCTTTTTGGGAGTTACAAACAAATGCACAAAGTCATTATACCCTGTGGTGTAGGGTATAGAAAGTGCAACGCATTGAAGGAGTGACTTGGCCCACTATTTCTGTTTGAGCCATGTCCGTCCGTCCGTCTGGCTGGTGTACATGAAAACTCTCGAAGGAAGTTAAGGAACCGATTCAAGCTTTGCACTTGTTAATATTTTTCCCAAACTTAGTTTAAGTTCGAAGATGGGCGAAAGTGCAACGCCCCTTCTGGTACCTCCCACACAAATGACCCATATTCCAATGATAAATTAAAACACATATAACTTCCACACGGATATTCGGAATCAGCTATATTTTGGTATTTGATAATGGTTTATAGCCACTTCCAGTACCCTCCACACAAATCATGCAAAACTACGTAAAATTAAAGTTGTTGTAACTTCTATACTGATGATCGGAATACTGTGAATTTTGATATTTAGCAACGCTTTTATTGTGGTTACATTCGCATGGAATACGGGCATTATTGCCACACCCCTTTTGGTAGTTCCCACACAAAGTGGCATAAACTTTGGGTGCAATAAAACCGACATAACATCCATACGGGTAGTCAAAATCATTTGCAATTTGACATTTACAAATGTTTTTACAAGCACTTTGAACAAAAAAAAATATTTACGCTTTAGCCACGCCCATTCTTGTACCTCCCACACAATTGTCCATATCCTAGGTAATTTTAAATCCTTCATAACTTATATACTGGTGCATGGAATCCACTATGACTTGATATTTGATCATGTTTTTACAATTGTTTTATAAATGTGGAAGCTGGGACCATGTGATACGAACCTCTTAGTACATTCCACACAAACTATCCTGCCCTACGTTAAATTTAATTGCTTATAACTTCCGTATATATGTTCTCTGAGAGTGAGGGTATTTCTAAGCTTACTTACTTATTTTCTATATATTCTGTTATATACCCTCCCGCTCTGTAGAGTGTGGGTAAAAATATAGACCAATTTTAACCCTAGTAATTTCGTTGTATAAGCAGACGAGTAATTTTGCTATTTAACCCTCTCATGTCCGAATTTTCTTCTTAATAAATATATAAAACTTACATATTGTAACAGCTTTTCTTCAAATTTGATAAAATATCTTATATTTCCACTAGAAACATCCAGGGTGAAAATGAGTCAGATCGGTTCAGATTTATATATAGCTCCCATACAAATTTCGCTCCCGGCTTGATTTTTTCCGCCCCAGAAACCACGTATTTTCACCGAATTTCTTCAAATTGAGCATCGACGTTATACTTGAACTGGAAGAACCAATTGTGAAAGTGGATCACTTCATTCCATGTTTGGATATAGCCCCGATACAAATATTCTTCTCGATTTGACAAATTGGGTCAGGTAATATGACCTATGATTAGGAAACATACAAAAAATCCACCAGTTTTCACTTTTTTACCGAATTGAAATGTATTCGGATAGAAAGTAGAGAGTATCATATATTTGGTCCCACACTACTTTAGCCTTTCCTTACTTGTTTTATTTGGAGATGTCCTGGGTGCTTTTGCAAAAATTGAAAAAATGAAATTGGAAACAATCGATTATTCCTGAAATATGTATGGATAATGACATTTTCTGGCTACAGACGAGATAATTTCGCTTTCTAATCTCAGATCTCAGACAAATTTACCACTTGAAATCGAGTCAAGATCGACTTCGTCCTACGTTCTGAAAAAAAACGTTTACGGTTCTAGTGACCGTAGACACACAGAAATTGACCATAAAATCTTTGTAGATACAACGCTCAGGTTGTCACCTCTTAAACCCAGATATAAAACACAGATGGGAGTGAAAATTTGGACTTTAAAATTTCTATCATGCTGCAACTGGACACCCACTTAGTGTGACATATAATATGGTTGTGTAGATTCTATTTATTAGTTTGTTTACCACAGCATATGTCTGTTTGCATGAGATGGATGAGTATGTTTGCTTCTGCTAATGTACATGGGTACATTAGGGTAATTCTCGCAGCAGTTGCCAGATAAAAGGATCAATAGCATATAGTGACAGTATGATTGTTTTTAATTTTCTCGTGAAGTGTTGTAACTTTTACACTTATCGATAGATATTATACCCTACTTTGTGTTTAACGAATAATACTGTGCAGGGTTGTCAGATATGGCGATTTTATGATATTGGCGTTACTTTGTAGAGAAACATATCACAATATGTATGCAAGTCATAGATATTCGTGCATGTCAAATCGAACACTTTTTAAACAAGTAAAGAAAGGCTAAAGTCGGGCGGGCCGTCTATATGATACACTCCACATTCCAACCGAATACAATTCAACTCGGTAAAAAAGTGAAAACGGGAAGAATATTTGTATGTTTCCTGATCATAGCCTAATATGACCTAGTTCGATCTGTCAAATCGATAAGAATATTTGTAACGGGGCTATATCCAAACATGGAAAAATGTGACTAACTTTCACAATAAGTTCTTCCAGTTCAAATATAAGGTGTTATGCTCACTTTGAAGAAATTCGGTGAAAATTCGTGGTTTCTGGGGCGGAAAACGTTAAATCGGGAGCGAAATTTGTATGGGAGCTATATATAAATCTGAACCGATCTAACACATTTTTACCACAGGTGTTTCTATATGAAATATAAGATGTTTTGCCAATTTTGAAGAAAATCTCTTGTAATATATGGTATCTAGAGTGAAAAGAGTCAAAGCGGGAGTGAAATTCATATGGGAGCTATATATAAATCTGAACCGATCTAACAGATTTTTACCGCAGGTGTTTCTAGTTGTAATGTAAGATGTTTTGCCAATTTTGAAGAAAATCTGTTGTAATATGTGGTATCTAGAGTGAAAAGAGTCAAAGCGGGAGTGAATTCGTATGGGAGCTATATGTAAATCTGAACCGATCTGACCTATTTTCACTATGGGTGTTTCTAGGACAAATATAATATATTTCGCCTAATTTAAAGAGGATCTGTTAAAATATGTGGTTTCTAGAGCGGAAAAGGTCAAATCGGGAGCGAAATTTGTATGGGAGCTATATATAAATCTGAACCGATCTAATACATTTTTACCGCAGGTGTTTCTAGTTCAAATATAAGATGTTTTGCCAATTTTGAAGAAAATCTGTTGTAATATGTGGTATCTAGAGTGAAAACAGTGAAATCGCGAGTGAAATTCGTATGGGAGCTATATATAAATCTGAACCGATCTAACAGATTTTTACCGCAGGTGTTTCTAGTTGTAATGTAAGATGTTTTGCCAATTTTGAAGAAAATCTGTTGTAATATGTGGTATCTAGAGTGAAAAGAGTCAAAGCGGGAGTGAATTCGTATGGGAGCTATATGTAAATCTGAACCGATCTGACCTATTTTCACTATGGGTGTTTCTAGGACAAATATAATATATTTCGCCTAATTTGAAGAGGATCTGTTAAAATATGTGGTTTCTAGAACGGAAAAAGTCAAATCGGGAGCGAAATTTGTATGGGAGCTATATATAAATCTGAACCGATCTGACCCATTTTTACCACAGGTGTTTCTAGTTGAAATATAAGATGGTTTGCCAATTTTGAAGAAAATCTGTTGTTATATGTGGTATCTAGAGTCAAATCGGGAGTGAAATTGGTATGGGGGCTATATCTAAATCTGAACCGATTTTCTTCAAATTAAATAGCGTTCGTTCTTATCCCGAAAAATTTCGTTGTGATTCTAAGTCGATCGG
>CANDYM010000361.1:0-84311 GCA_947397865.1 Polietes domitor
AACGAAATTGTACGTTGCTGCAACGAATTTGTTCATTGAAAGTCAACGAAACTTTGTTCGTTGCTGCAACGAATCTTGATTTAATGGAAATTATAGTTTGGCAAAAACTGTTTCGTTGCTGCAACAATGTTGTTTCATTGCTGCACCAATTATAATTCATTGGTGCAACAACTCTGATTCGTTACTGCAACAACTCTGTTTCGTTGCTACAATAACTCTGATTCGTTGCTACAATAACGCGGTTTCCTTGGTGAAACAACGTGGTTTCGAAAATATTCGTGGCATTAAATTAAACATTTTCGTTGCAGCAACAAACGCCGACGTTAGTTGATTTTCAAAAACAAAGTTCGTCCCGGCCTCGAACGTTTTTCTTTCAGTATAGATAATTTAGTTCCATGATAACCACCGGCAGTGGACATCAAAGTGATTATTCGCAATAGCAGTTCAACTACTTAAGGCAGAACTCCAACAACTTGAATGAGAGTTACTATCGAATACATCCCAAAAACACACACTAGAAAAACACATAATGTGTGTGTCTCCCATTGTTGCACCAACGAATAAATTGTTGCTGCAACGATTGAGTTTTTGAGGAAAAGTGTTCCATCCATTAATTTTAATAATTTTTGACAAAATAATATGGATTTGTATAAAATTTATAAATTTTTTGTATTAATTAATGTTTTCCCATGTAAACAATGAAAGAGAATAATTTCGTTGCATCAACGAATATTGAATTGTTGCAGGAACGAAACTACGAAAAGAATGAAAAATTGGTTTCATACCATAAACGTACATCGTGACAGCATCGTGTCGGATTGTTGTGGGAACGCAATATTTCGTTGTAGCAACAAAATGGCAATAACGAGTTTGTTGATGCAACGAACAATTTTTCTTTTAGTGTACATTGATGGGAAAGGACCTGGTTTCAAAATATTCAACAATGGACACAATTGGAGATAATCTTTAAAGTGGTGCAAGATGTTTTATTTTGCAAACAATTTGCAAATTATTGAATTTTATTATCAAAATGCGTGCTCTTTATGGTCAGTTTAATCGACCCACTGAAGCGGCTATTCGGGCTATTGTGACTAAATTTCCCACCAAATTTACATTGTTGGACATTAAACCACCAACACGCTTACGTAGAGTGCGAACTGAAGAAAATATCGCAGCTGTATCGGCCAGAGTTAATGATGACCATCAATTATCGATTCGTCGCCGTTCGCAGCAATTGGGCCTCTGTTACTCAAAAACGTGGAAATGCCAAAATTGGACTAAGCGGATGGACCATTTGAGGCGCAGTCAAGGTCAACATTTGCATGAAATAATCTTCAAACATTATATTATATGGACCGTACTATCGATTCAAATAAAGATTTCATGCATTTTTCTGAATTTTATGTTTTTTTTTGAAAAACTTTCCTATAGCTTTAAAAAAATCACCCTTTATTTGCGTGATGTGGGTGTTTTTAATTTTTATGTTCGAGCGTACCATTATGCAAATATCAAACATAAACCTGAAGATAATAATGAATATTATTCTACTCTTCAAAGTCAAAGTAATCGGTAGTTGAAATTTTAAATGTCCCACCCTATATACATAAATTTTAGAATGCTAAACATTCATTACAATGACTGAATTCTGCCTTAGGTCGCAGTGTAGTAAATTCTCTTGTTTTTCCTCCCCACTTATTATACCTACCTCTTGGAATGTTTGTGTATACCTATAAATTAAGTTCGCCTGCGTTCATATATTTGGCCGTGAGCGGCGGCCAGAGACATACGAATTTGAACGTGTAGTCAAGTGTTGTGTATGAATGTGTGTTAAATCGCTTATGGATGATGCATGACTTGTGTAGGTAGTTTATCATGTCATGAAAATTATATGGAAATTTAATTGAAAACATAAGCCAACTGTATTAAAACAATCAGTTCGAAGAGAGAAGAAACAAAAACTAAATAAATAACGATACATTTGTGTATAAAAATGTAAGCTAAGCGAGCTCAGCTGTAGTCGTTGCAGTGGGAGTGACACAGGCATGAGCAGTGGCAGAATTGATGATGTCTGTTTGGCCATGCATCCACTAAGAGAATTGCTTTAATACTTTGCAAAGCGTGGAATGGGCCGAGGACCACGGTCATATAGTAAATAACAAATTATGATATAAAAGCTTATTAAAATGTAATAGGCCGACTGGTCATATGAGTATGAGCATTGGAGGAGAAAGTATACACAAACGAAATTGAAATGATATTGATCATTTCCTGCTCATTTGGGTAGAGAATGAATGAAAGGAAATGGAAATGAAAATGACTCGGAAATGAAGTATAGGATTGGACGGATGGATGGATGGATGGACATGTTTGCCTAAGTACAATTACTTTACTCTTGACGTATACGTAACATTAGTTACCCATATCACTCATACGTCACCGGTATTTGACTGAATATTGCATATTTCTCATATCCGTGGATGAGTAGGTATCAATCAAGTGCTGTTTTTCCCTTCAAAGTTTCTGTCCAAATGTATGAGCTCATTTGACATAGATTGCCATTAAGCAGCACATATTTCTTATATATTTTCTCTTGTTTCTTCTTTGCAAATACTACTGGGGGTGGAGAAAATCTATATTTGTCTTAAGTTTTCTTGTTTCCAAATATTTGCAAATATTCAGTAAAATATATTTCCTCGGCATTTTTTGAAACTTATATTTGAAGAATATAGTTTGATGTAAGGTAATGTCTATTGGGAGGTAAATGGGAAAGTATGATACACTCAAACAATTTTTATACTGTAGCTTCAAAAAAGGTTACCAATTTAAGTACGTTTGTAGTTTACATGAGTAAATGATACTGATTTTGCTTAAATTTTACTTGAATTTAATATGTATATGAGTCATTCCATGTCAAGCGGTTCGATTTTTGACCTCGGTAGCTGCGGTTGTTTTTAAAGTTTGTGCATGTATTCTTCTTATAAAATATTGTATACGTATTTTTGAAAAAAAAAATAGAATTTTTTTCACGATTTATGACCAATTTAACAGTGAAAAACAAGTAAGGAAAGTTAAATTCGGGCGGGGCTGACTATATGATACCCTCCACTTTGTATGCCATTAAATAGAATTCGGTTATATAAGTGTAATCGGGAACGATTTTTGTACTAGTATATTATGAACCTACTTTCACAATGTATGTTTCCTGCTGACATATAAAGTGTTCTGCTAAATTATATCAAAATCTATAGCGCAACAGGACAATTGAATGAGGATTGTATTAAAACCTGAAAATAGTTGAAATATAGTATGTTTTCTCAAATTTGAAGAACATAGGTTAAAATATGAGGTTTCTTGAGAGGAAAAAGTAAAATCGGGAGCAACATTATATATCTAAATATGAACCGATCTGACCCACTTTTACCATGAAATAAAATTTGCTATGGCAAATTTGAAAAAAAGGCTAAAATATGTGGTTTTTATTGCAGAAAAAGTTAAATGGAGAGCAAAATTTGTATGGGAGCTACAGCTGCGGTCAAAAAAATAGCAGCGACGAGATAAAAAAATGTCGACAAAGAAAACCAGTAAGGAAAGGCTAAAGTCGGGCGGGGCCGACTATATGACACACTCCACTTTCTATCAGAATACAATTCAATTCGGAAAAAAAGTGAAAACGTAAAGAATTTTTGTATGTTTCCTAATCATAGACTAGACCTGATCCAATTTGTCAAATCGAGAAGAATATTTGTATCAGGGCTATATACAAACATGGAATGAAGTGGTCCATTTCACATTAGGTTCTTCCAGTGGTTTATGGGGCGGCAAAATCAAGCCGGAAGCGAAATTTGTATAGGAGCAATATATAAATCTGAACCGATCTGACTCATTTTCATCCTGGGTGTTTCTCATGGAAATATAAGATATTTTTCTAAATTTGAAGAAAAATTGCTAAAATATGTGGTTTCTGGAGCGGAAAAACTCAAATCGGGAGTGAAATTCGGATTTCATTTCATTCGTATTCATTTTCACCGTGGGTGTTTCTAGTTGAAGTGTAAGATGTTTTACCAATTTTAAACAAAATCTGTTAAAATATGTGGTATCAAGAGTGAAGAGAGTCAAATCGAGAGTGAAATTTGTATGGAGGCTATATCTAAATCGGAACCGATCTGGCTCATTTTCACCGTGGGTGTTTCTAGTTGAAATATAAGATGCTTTGTCAACTTTGAAGAAAATCTGTTGTAATATGTGGTATCTAGCGTGAAAAGAGTCAAACTGGGAGCGAAATTCGTATGGGGGCTATATCTAAATCTGAACCGATCTTACCCAATTTTTGCATAATTGTTTCAAGTTAGATTATAAGATGTTGTGCCAAATTTAAAGAAAATCGAGTACAATATGTGGCATTTAAAGCGAAAAAAGTCAAACCGGGAGCGACATTTATATGGGGGCTATATCTAAATCTGAACCGATCTTACCCAATATCAGCATAGGTGTTTCTAGTTGAATTATAAGATGTTGTGCCAATTTTAAAGAAAATCGAGTACAATATGTGGTTTCTAGAGCGGAAAAAGTCAAATCGGGAGCGAAATTTGTATGGGAGCTATATATAAATCTGAACCGATCTAACACATTTTTACCACAGGTGTTCCTAGTTGAAATATAAGATGTTTTGCCAATTTTAAAGAAAATCTGTTGTAATATGTGGTATCTAGAGTGAAAAGAGTCAAATCGGGAGTGAAATTCGTATGGGGGCTATATCTAAATCTGAACCGATTAAATAGCGTTCGTCCTTGTCCCGAAAAACTTCATTGTGTAAAGTTTCATTTAGTTATGTCTACAATTGCGACCTGTATCGTGATTACAAGAATAGATGGACAGACGGACGGACGGACGGACATTGCTAAATCGACCCAAAAAGTGATTCTAATTCGATCGGTATAATTAACAATGGGTCTATCTCGTTTCATTTTGGGTGTTAAAAACAAATGCACAAAGACATAATACTCTCGTGGAGTGTATAAATATCAGTTCTACTTCGAAAATCCTAAAAGTTTTTACGGTGATTGAAAGGTGGTATTGTGCCATTTTTAATAAGTTTTTGTAATTTTGAGATTAGGCCTTTAGAAGCATTTATGTCAAAAATGAGACCAGTCAAAAAAATAGCAGCGCTAATCAAAACTAAATATATTTTGTTTCAATTCACTTTAATTGAATACTATTTTGAATATTTATTTAAATAACTATATTTTCTTGAATTTAACACTTAGTTGCACTGACTTTATTGATTATTACTGCTTCATGACATCGTTTATTGGAATCGACTAGTATTTTGCCCCTTTCAAGTGGTATTTTTGACCATGCCTCTTTAATTACGTGTTAAACATCGTTATTGTTTTTCAGTATTGTTAGTGAGACCTCATATTAATCACACTTAAAATTTTTGTTATATTTAGGTGCGGTGTCTGCCCGAACCATTCCATAACATCGATATTATTGACTTCAAACCACCTTTTTGCGAGTTGACTGGTGTTTTCGGGATAATTGACCTGCTAGAAGACCCATTTAAGGGACATTTCGTATTATGTTGTTATTCAATTTTGATGTACTGGACAGAGTCCATGATAGTTCTGGGCCAATGTATTGACCCAACTCCATAATATGAAAAAAAAAACGACCAATTGCGATTGATCCTCCCTATTTGAATGTTTTGGTACCTGGAGATGGACTACGTGTTCTGTGGACGTCTTACAAACTATCGAGGGACTATCCCACCATACAAAACAATTTTTGATTCAATTGAACATAAAACGTGCACCCACTTCTTAATTGGCTACACCAGGTGTATTTTTGCGAATTGCAATTTTTTATGCCATGTCTTTTATTTTTGAGTGGGACTTTTTTCGGACTTATGTTTTCTTTCTATTCTATGAACATCTTAAACTCTCAAAGATGCACAGACTTTGTTTTTTTATTTCAGTGGCGGGCGTAAGTGGGTTTTTTGAACTAGACATTATTCGGCGAATGGTTGCAGGTGATATAAACGGATTTTTTTTCACATTTTTATGATTTTTCTTCTTTTAATATCGATTATCTTATCATTTTAATAGAACACTGAAATAAAAGTCGAACTTAACTATATGATTTTCCCTCAGATTTCAACCTTTTTATATGAACTCGATTTTCTTCTCCACAATGCTTGAAGAAAAATAATACAATAACATTTCAGAAGTAGTGTAAATTTCATAATTGAAATAAAATTCCTTTTTCTTGAGATTTTTTGAACATTGCTATTATGTTGACCGGTCCATAATATCGAATAATCCAATAAATGTGAAATTTCTTAAAGCATATCACCAAATAAACAATTATTTTGTGTTTGTAACCTCGTAACACAGCACTTAATGCAGAAGTAGCTTTAAAAAAATTATCACACAAAAAAATATATGAATATGTATATTAAGCTGTGGTGCGCTGCTATTATTTTGACCGCAACTGTATATTTAAATCTGAAACGATCTGAATCACTTTCACCACAAATGTTTGTGGTTGAAATAAAAAGTCTTGTGCCAAATTTGAAGAAAATTGGTTAAAATTTGTGGTCTCTAGAATGGAAAAAGTAAAATCAAGAGCGATATTTGCATGGGTGCTATATCTAAATCTGAACCGATCTGAATCACTTTCACCACAGATGTTTCTACTTCAAATATAATATCTTCTGCCAAACTGGAAGAAAATCTGTTAAAATGTGTGATCTTTAGAGCGAAAAAAGTTAAAGGGAGAACGAAATTTGTATGTGCGCTATGTCTAAATCTGAACCGATTTGAACCACTTTCACCACAGATGTGTTTTGTTCAAATATAAGGTTTTATACCTAATTTGAAGCAAATCTGTTAAATTTTTTGATCGCGTAAAAAGTAAAATAGAGAACGAAATTTGTATGGGAGCTATATTTAAATCTGAACCGATCTGGCCCAATTTGACCATTTTTGTTTCCATTTGAATTATAAGGTACTGTGTTAAATTTTAAGCAAATCGAGTAAAATATGCGGTTTCTACAGCGGAAAATGTCAAATCGGGAGTGACATATTTGTATGTCTAAATCTGAACCGATTTGCTTCAAATTACATAAGGTTCGTCCTTGGGCCGCAAAACTCACTTGTGCCAGTTTTTGTTAGGATCAGATAATAATTGAGACCTGTACTTTGATAACAAGAATAGATGGACGGACAGATAAACGGACATGGCAAAATCGATTCAAAAAGTGATTCTAAGTCGATCGCTATACCTTACAAACAAATGCACAAAGACATAATACCCTAGTGGAGGGTATAAATACGTATAAAAAGGTATATTCATTCAATCGCCTGTAACTCCTGAAATACTTGACAGATTTTATTCTGCTAAACCTTGCTTTGAAGGAAATTTCAAATACTTTTAAAATTGTGGAGTGGTATGTTATAGCCGGGTGAGATTTTTTAAAGTTTTTACAAATTTACTTCTTTTATTTTGATTTTCGAAATGATTACATTAATCCATTTTATTTTTGTAATTTTAAAGTAGTGTTCCTAGTTCTAAGCGACTGTGTGAGCATGAATTGGTGAAATGATGGGTTATATTTTTAAAATTTTTTTTTTTCTATTTTTGCAACCAGAATTTCTATGAAAAATCATCAGAATGATAATTTTCTTCATTAGGAATAAAAACTATTAAAAATTCACGAAAAACAAGTTATGAACTAAATATTCACTTTTCTATTTTTTCTGATGGTGCAGTAGTAGAACACTACAAAAAAAAATGGAAAAAAATATTTTTTTGATTACTTATTTTTTCTTGGATTGTTTATTGTCAAAAAATACGTATACAATATTTTTTGTGAGAATAATGCATACACAAACTTTGAAAACTATTGCAATTATCGAGGCCAAAAATCGTACAGCTTGACATGGACTGACTCATATACTAACTTGAGTAAACGCATACTAAATGCCAGACATATACAAATTTCCTTACTTTTAATATCTTCTTCATTGAAATTTAGTTTATTTTAGTATCCAGCGCACGTGTAAATCTGCCTTGTCAGGAAACAAGCGAAAGGAATTGAAATAGATCAGATTTGTCGCTGTAGAAGTTGGCTCAGTTTCAACACTAATGTAGCCACCCAGCAAAAACTCGGTAATGACATATCATTATTATTAGCATTACCTAGTAATGGCTGCCCATTACGCCCTGCATTATTTTGAAGTATGAAATAATGACTTCTTTATAATGGCTTACAAAAGTAGATATTTGTAACAGAAAGTCCATGTTTTGCTACACATTGAGTTGTGTGTAACGTTGTCATCCATCCACTTCGATGTTGCCGCGACCGTCGCTTGAAGATTAACACGATTTGATATTTTCGACTGACGAAGCAAATTTAGGTGCTTTTCATGTCAATCGAAGCGTGCGCATGTTACACCGAATGTGAGTTATTTTTTTGCAGAATAATAAAGTTAACTGGTTGAACTACATTAGAACTAAAAAAATTAAAATCTTATCAACACAACAACAATAAGAAGAAAGGAAAACACATTCACCATTCTTCTTATTGTTCTGTTCCATTTGTTACAACAATAAAACTGTACTTTTTTGTGTATACGTTCGCTTGCCGTGGTGTCGTTGTTTATCAAACAAAATTTGAAATATAATGAAGTTGGAATAAGTTGAAGTTGCTAGAAATGTTTTTCTGTGTGTGTTCAAACCTCCAACCACAACACACAACAACGTCAAACAACATACTTACCAACCAGTACTTATATATTAACTTTTTGTAAGCGTGCGTGGAAGTACTTATTTTTTACAATCCCTTTATAAAAATAATTAGAAACGGATCCGAAAAATAAGTAGTGAAGGTTTTTGGTTTTGCCTTATACCCCACATTACTTGGTAATGAGAGTTTTTGGTGGGCATGAATGACTGCACATCTATACGTACTTCTATTTCTGTAAAGAATTTTTTTGTTCAGAATATTAAAGCAGATGAAATTATACGGAATTTGAAAAGGGCTAGAGCACCATAATATTTCCTCTGACTTGATAATAGCCGTTGTTGTTATATTTTTGCAATATAAATATATAATATATAATAATACGACACAGAAATATTGTTGGAATGATCTTATATCTATTACAATCAATTAGAAAATTTCATAATATGATTTCCGGCATATGTATTATCACACAGTGTATTATCAGCGGCAAAAACTCCCACATTTCATGCGACCAAATCTCGACTTAACTGATTGCATTTTTTAAAGAACAGAAGCATATTCTAAAATATTTTGCCAATATCGCGGCTAAATTTAGCTGTGCATGCATTTAAAGTTCATAAAAACCTTAATAGTTGAACATTTCATTATAATAGAGGTTATTTTATTAGGTTGTATGTCGGAAACCATGTATCGTATTGCCTATCGTTTAGTTAGTAGAAAACAAGAGCTGTAGGGGTGTTATTTTTCATCTAAAAAATGTGTAATTATATTTTCGATTTCCTTTTCAGACAGTGTGTAACCTGAAGATGGAATTTATTTAGAATGATTACTTTTGTACAATGTAAAACTATATTCACGAGGCCTATCTTTGCCTCGGAACTTACAAATATTGTAAAACAATTATCTTATTTATTTATTTTAAAATGAATATTTTGTTTATAGCTGCAAACATCGATATAATTACTAAAATGGCAAAACCTTCTAAGCCAAAAATGAAGCATTACTTTCTTCGTTGTTCTCCGTTAAAGTATTTGGGAAATTTTATTCAAACCATACTTTAGGGATGTTAGGTTTTATGGCATGCGAGCGCATGTAAATATTGGGCCGCTATTAATCTTAACTTATTTATAAAGTTTAATATCCGCTTGTCATTGTAAAAAAATAAAACAACTTTTTTTGAACTGGGATATTGTCCTGGCTCAAGACCATTTCCCATCTATGTTTAATAGAATGCAAATTTATTTACAAAGGGCATGTTGACAATTATTACTTAGCTCCAATTCAAATCAAATATTGATTACAGACCAAAGAAATACAAACGAAAAAACTAAAAAAACTAAAATATTTTTTATCAAAAATTCCGAAAATCGTAAAAAACTAAAAACATTATTTGGGCCACGCCCATGGGCTCTGACAATTTTCATTTAATTGTGGACTCAAATGAAATCACTGGTAATTATTTGAATTAAAATTTATATAAAAGCAAATAAAAAAGGCGTTAACTTCGGCCGGGACGAATTTTATATACCCTCCACCTTGGATTGCATTCCACAGAGGTTGTAGATTTTCTTAGAAGTGCAGTAAAAGTACAGGAAAATATAAAATTTTTTAATATAGCCAAACTAAAACAATTACAAATATTGAAGAAAGAATTTTATAAATAAATACAATATTTTTATTATTTCAAACCACACTTATAAGGCAAGACTACCAATACGTTTACATATAAAAATAATACTGAAATCAATTCAAAAAATAAATATTCTTATATTTATATTTTCAAAAAGCTTAAATACCGCTATATGCTACAGTTGGTTGTATTTCCATTCTATTTTAATTTCAAAAGTAAAATGTTTGAAAATCCATTATCTCACGTATATAGTGCAAAATAACCTAACTTCATGATCCAACCAATTTTTGCAGTAAAAGTAAAAAAAGAATTTGGAAAAATAGTCGTTTAGTTGGTACTATTTGTATCCCTCTTTACCCATTGTAACCCGTAAAAGTACGAATTTGGAAAAAATAAACTTTTATTTTTCATGTTTACGTAGTCAAAGGAATGTATACTCCGAATTTCATGACTCTAGCTGCGGTCCTTTGGTTGGTACTATTTTGATCCCCTTTTTCTATTTTGATCCCAAAAAGTACGAATTTTGAAAAAATCGTTTATTTTACTTGTCTACGCAATCAGAGGTATGTATACACCGAATTTCATCATTCTAGGTACAACCGTTTGATTGGTACTATTTTTATCCCTCTATTCCCATTTACGCCTTAAAAGTACGAATTTGGAAAAAATACTTTTATATTATGTATCTACTCAATTAGAGGAATGTACACACCGAATTTCGTGTTTCTAGCTGCTGTCGTTTAATATTTAACAGTTTTATCCCTTTTTGTCCCATTTCACCACCTACGAATAAAATTACTTTAGAGTGAACGTTTTTGTTATAGAAGGAATGCGCATATCAAATATCAAGTAAGTACAATCAGACATATTGAAAAAACCTGCTTAAATACTCTAAAATATTAGGGGTTATTGTGGGAATTTTTAGTCCTTGTGAGGGAACAATTTTTATCCTTTGGACCGACTTCTTCCAGTTTCTAACCCAACCGATCTACGGCCATAAGACGCATTTACGTACAATTTGGACGTCCTAGCTCCTTTCGCTTAAATGGTAGCGTGCTTTCAACAGACGGACAGACGGATCTAGGTCGTCTTAGAATTTTATGACGATCAAGAATATATATACGTTATAGGGCCTCAGGTCGATATTTCGAGGTGTTACAAACGGAATGACAAAGTTAGTATATCCCCATCTTGAAGGTGGAGGGTATAAAAATGTTATAAATGACCCTTCGATAAAATTTTTGTTGCATAGTGTTATCTGCGAATTTATGTTCTAAATAAAAAATCTTCCAGTGTCTGAAACAAACATTCCGCATTTGTGTGGGGGCTCTATCGAAATCTTAACCGATTTGTTTCGAATTAAATAACGGGTCTGGTCAGTACAATTTTCCTAGAAATTTCTATCCTTATTCCAACATGTTAATATGATGACAATAAAATTATTGCAGAGTTACATTTTAAAATATAATTCAATTTAAAGACTGCATTTTCGACTCTCGTAAAAAGTCAGGTGAAAAGCGTTTATAACTCATTATTTTAGTGTAAAGTGATTTTTCGCGACATTTTTTAAATGTACTCGTCAAGTTCGCTTCCTTTTGGACGATACGAACAAAACCACATAATACCCAAATGTAGGGTATAAATACGAAAAAGTCGTCTTATTAACGTGACCAATGTAGTCCTTGTTGTCATTGACATTGAAATGTAATTTTGGTCACTTTTCATTTGTTATTTGGTGTGATGGTCTGTTGAGACAAAAGTCAAGGCTGTAGAAGAAATGCTTTCTATAAGGAGTCGCTACTAATGCGATTTCCACAAGCTGTCATTCCTGTACATTTAAAGGCTTGCAACCACCAGAGGAATACTTCATTTACTCTGATGATGTGGTCCCATGTGTCGCATTGGTAATAACAAGTGAATAGCACTCATACGACACCATGTATTCTTTCATGCGTGGGATTTTTTAACGTGAGCACTCTTTCTATAAAATACATTTTTGAAACAGGGGTCATATTTTTAGGGCAGGGTACATTTTCTTCACTAATTAATTATCCTATCCACCCCCAATCGCGCTGAAACCACAAACAATATGACATCTAACATGGATATTATTTGAAATGGGTTAAAACATGAGTAAGTGCAACCAACGAGTTATAATTTGGGTATATTTTTATAAACGAAAAAAAATTGGTGTTCCATATTTTACCAAACACGAAATATTACTTAGGTCTGGGCGAAAGGTTGACAAACTTTTGCGCTACAATCAAACGCAAATTACAAATAACAACAATTTGTTTAAAAGCGCGCGATTTCCGTGACATTATGCGCAAATATATTAACTTTGAAAGTAAAGCAAACATTTTTACAGCAACATGAAAGCGAGCTAAAAGACAAAGCGATTAAGTACAAATATTGTCATTGTTTTTTTTCTAACGATAGAAACGTAATTTTTGATTATTTATTTTATATACAAAAACATTGATTTTAATGTGTGCAAGTGATCATCGGGGTCAAAAAGGCCCCATAACTGCCGCGAAGTCGTATCTGGAAGGCTTAAATGTAAGACCGACTCCAATTAATTATCCCTCCACATTATTATTCCCGCGCATACCATATCTCCCCTTAAGAGAGGTCACAGACAATTTTTATAAAATTTGCTACTTCCGTACAAAGGCGAAGTAATGGCAATGAAAAAATAATGTGAATAACTGAACAGTTTCGGAATGGTCAATAGATTTGTCCCCAACATTTACTCAGAACATAATTACTCTTCATTTTCATCCCATAAAATGGCCACAATATACACCCAAAGGAAACGAGTTAGACCCATCGTTTATTATACCCATCGGCTTAGAATCACTTTCTGAGTAGTAATGTCCGCCTGTCTGTCTGTCCATCTATTGTTGTAATCAAATTACAGGTAGAAATTATAGTCCGATCTGAACAAAAATTGGCACAAGCAACGTTGAAATTTTGCATCTTTTAAAGTAGGAGGGTCATTCTCTTTTGATGTGATAAAGATATTGGAATTATTTTTTGGCAGGAGAGAGAGTATTATGTCTTTGTGCATTTGTTTGTAACACCCAAAAGGAAGGGAGATAGACCCATTGTTAATTATACCGATCGACTTAGAATCACTTTTAGCAATGTCCGTCCGTCTGTCTGTCTGTCTGTCCGTCCGTCCATCTATTCTTGTAATCACGATACAAGTCGCAATTGTAGACAGAACCAAATGAAACTTTGCACAACGAAGTTTTTCGGGATAAGGACGAACGCTATTTAATTTGAAGAAAATCGGTTCAGATTTAGATATAGCCCCCATACGAATTTCACTCCCGATTTGACTCTTTTCACTCTAGATACCACATATTTTATCAGATTATCTTCAGATTTGGCAAAACAACTTATATTTAAACTAGGAACACCTGTGGTGAAAATAGGTCAGATCGGTTCAGATTTATATATAGCTCCCATGCAAATTTCGCTCCCGATTTGAATTTTTCCGCTCTAGAAACCACATATTTTATCAGATTGTCTTCATATTTAGTAAAACAACTTATACTTAAACTAGGAGCACCTATGGCGAAAATAGGTCAGATCGGTTCAGATTTAGATATAGCCCCATACGAATTTCACTCCCGATTTGACCCTTTTCACTCTAGATACCACATATTTTAACAGATTGTCTTCAGATTTGGCAAAACAACTTATATTTAAACTAGGAACACCTGTGGTGAAAATAGGTCAGATCGGTTCAGATTTGTATATAGCTCCCATACACATTTCGCTCCCGATTTGACTTTTTCCGCTCTAGAAACCACATATTTTATCAGATTTTTTCAGAGTTGGTAAAACAACTTATATTTAAACTAGGAACACCTATGACGAAAATAGGTCAGATCGGTTCAGATTTATATATAGCTCCCATACAAATTTCGTTCCCAATTTGAATTTTTCCGCTCTAGAATCCACATATTTTAACAGATTTTCTTCATAATTCGCAAAACACCTTATATTTAAACTGGAAACACCTATGGTGAAAATGTGTTAGATCGGTTCAGATTTATATATAGCTCCCATACAAAATTCGCTCACAGTTTGAGTTTTTCCGCTCTAGAATCCACATATTTTAAGAGATTTTCTTCAAAATTCGCAAACCACCTTATATTTCAACTGGAAACACTTGTGGTAAACATGTGTTACATCGGTTCAGATTTATATATAGCTCCCATACAAATTTCGCTCCCAATTTGAATATTTCCGCTCAAGAATCCACATATTTTAACAGATTTTCTTCTAAATTCGCAAAAAAACCTTATATTTCAACTGGAAACACCTGTTGTAAAAATGTGTTAGATCGGTTCAGATTTATATATAGCTCCCATACAAATTTTGTTCCCCCAGAAACCGCGTATTTTCAGAGAATTTCTTAAAATTGAGCATAACACGTTATACTTCAACAAGAAGAACTTATTGTAATAGTTAGTCACTTGATTGCATGTTTGGATATAGTCCCGATACAAATATTCTTCTCGATTTGACAAATTGGGTCAGGTCATATCAGCCTATGATTAGGAAATATACAAAAATTCTTCCCGTTTTCAATTTTCTAACGAATTGAATTGTATTCGGATTGAAAGTGCAGTGTATCATATAGTCGGCCCCGCCCGACTTTAGCCTTTCCTTACTTGTTCTGTTTAAATTTCCGTTCTAAATGTCTACATTTGTACTGTTCATACTCCCAATAGGACCGACAGTAGTTACTGAGTTATTAGCATAATATTGGAATTACACAGGCAAAATATATTGTTTTCTGGTGTAAGTAGTTACATTTATTCTAACAAATCAAAATAATGGGTGGATAAATCCATATACATAACAATTACAATGGATTTATGAGTAGTTCTGCTATTCGAATCTTTGACAACAATCCTCAAATGTTTTTGTAGGACTATCACATTTTGTATTTATTAATGAGCGGTTCTTTGAAGTATCAAACCAATCAATATTTCGATTCAAAAACATCCATTTTCATCCAGCTGCCTCGCTGTACTTTTCAGTACAAATTTTATTTACGTATCATTTAATATATGGAATTTCGATAATTCCCTAGATATTGAACATATATTTTCTAAAAATAATATTCATAACATTCTCATAGCTCTTATTTTGGACAGATGACAACCATAAATTGAATATTTCACGTCGCGATATCTTCGAGGTTATCTGGAATTTTTAATAAATGTTGTACGGCGACAGCAGCTGGAAGCAGAATTTGTTTTATTATTTTGGTAGGTTAAGGATGGCTACACTTTGCAAATATGACAGATTCCTAATAGCAAGGGATCATCTAGTTCTAGTCCAAGAAAATATTAAATTTGTGTTCAGATTTCCCAAATAAAATTTGCTCCTACCGTTCCAACTGTCCCCTTGGGGGAGTCAAAAGTATTACTGAACCCCAATATTTCTCCAACAACAGAATTATGAGAATAATTTATTATTTATGAAAGAATGTTCCAAAACTGTTTGAAGTCGATCTTAGAGGGGAGTCATGTAGCAGAGGCCCCCATTAATTTCCCCTATCTAACATTTTTCCCGAACATTCTTAAATATCTCATTTAGGTGGCTCCCATACAAAAACTAAATTTTATAAAATTTGCTTCCACCGCTCTAACTATCCTAACTAGGCCCCCTGGGCAAATAAAATATACGACTAGAGTTTGGGGTCCGGGAATTCCCGAAAAATTTGGACAGGAATTTCCGGGAAAAAATGTTCAATTCCCTGTGAATACGGGAAATATTAAAAAAATAAATTATTTATTATGTAGATCAATAATTTAATGTTACTATATAAATTGGAATTTTTAGATGTATTTCAAATTCATATATGTATTTACATTACTGACAATTTGACATTGTTGATTATTTGTTTATATTACGACAAACAAAACTTTTTAAATTCGCTAAATAGCCATTTTATGCGATACCCAGCTAGGGGAATAAATACTTTTTGTGAGGCTATTTGCAGGATCTTTATTGTGAAATAAAAATATCATGCCGACAATACTATGGCTTACATTTTCTTGTTTTTCTAGAAGAATCGAGGTGAACATATTCTTCAAGAACAATTTACTTTACATATGTAGCCTGAAAGAAATGGTCTAAAAATAGGAATACAATAAAAATTGTTCGAATGCAAATTTTCAAGAGAAATCTAATAGGAATATAAATATATGCTACGGCGCATTTCAATGGCCATTTGTAAGAATTAATGACTGGACTATTTCAATATTTTTATTTTTCATGAATTTATTAAATTAATATTAATTTTTTATTTTTACAGAATTTTTTTTTAGAATATTCCCCCTGTTTCTATAAAATATTTTTGTCTCCAGACGAATGAATATTCTAAATTAAATGTGTCATTACATTCTCCGTCATATGAGTTATTTGTTTCCTTAACCCAACAAGCAAAGTAATACGAAAACGATTTGAAATCGTATCGCCTAGAAGAAAAATGATATTGCGGCAACAATCATATTCGTATTGCGGAAGTTACCTCACTTAGAGAAGTTTGTGCGGCCAGGGCGATACGGCAAGGCAATACGAAAGCAATACTTCCGGATGATAAATCGGCGATATTGCCAGATTATCATCTGGAAGAAATCTAGATGATATTGCCAAAATATCACCTGGATGATAAAATCGGGATATCATCAGATAACCACCTGGAAGACAAAAAAGCAATTTTCACATTTACATATTTTAATTCGAGCAAAATTAATAATTAAAAGAAGCGGTGAATAAAGGCAAACAACAAAGAGTTACAAATTAAATAGGTGGACAATAGAGAAATATAATACAAATAGTACACTTATAATATACCACTGCTGTTTTCGTTCTTATGTTCCTTATTATTTCGGTCTTTCGCATGTAAAAAATGTTTTAAATGGACTTGGGTTTATTTATTTATTTATTTTAATAGTCTATGGAAACATATCCTTACAGACATGCTTAAAAACTAAAAGTAATATAAATCTAAAATTTCAATAAATTTATTGATAGGAAGCGATAAATCTAAAGCAAATTTCTTATTAATTAAATTGAATACTCTCAATGATCTCAAAATAGGTTCATTACAAGAATAATTATTTCTATGCACAGGAATATTAAAAAATTCAAAGAATCGCAGACACCTAACAGGAACGTTGAAGCCAATTCTACTAAGGAGTAAAGGACAATCAATAAGTCCACAAATCAACTTGTACACGAATAGAACAGAACTTTTAGCTTTTCGAGAACTTAGCTACATCGAGACTCATATGTGGGAAAAGGATTGGAAAAACTTAAAGAAAATAAGGCAAATTTAATAAATTTTCTTTGCAATCTTTCAACACGATCACAATTTACATCATAAAATGGATTCCATACAATGGAAGCATATTCAAGTTTTGATCTAACAAAAGAAGTTTACAAAATTTTTCGAGTATATGGGTCATTAAAATCTTTACTATTTCTTTTAATGAAAGCAAGGACCGCATAAGCTTTTGGCAATACATAATTAATATGAGCATTGAAATCTAACTTTGAATCAAACAAGACACCAAGGTCTAACACGCGATTTACCATTTTCAAACATTGATTATTGATATTGTACTGCGAATCAATCATTCTAGTACGTCTAGTAAATGGAAGGTGATAACATTTAGAAATATTCAAAGGAAGATTATTTTGTTCACACCAATGGAACACCCTATTCAAATCTTCTTGAAGAAATGCAATATCTGCAGAAACTGAAATATCTAAAAAATATTTTAATATCATCCGCATAAATTAAATATTTAGCAAAATGAAAGCAACTAGCTACATCATTTACAAATAAAATAAAAAATAAAGGACCTAAAATGCTACCCTGGGGGAACCCAGACGAAGCTACGTACATATAAGATTTAAACCCATCAACAGACACAAAACAAAGTCTATTAATGAGATATGATTCTATCCATTTAATAAGAGATGCATGGAATCCAATTTTAGAAGAAGAAATTTGTGTAAAACTTTATCAAAAGCTTTGCAAAAATCTACATAAATAACATCAACTTGATATCCATTTTCAAAGCTGGAAATGCAATGATTAATGAGATTTAAAAGACTCGAAAATAATCCGCAGATAGATTAACTTGCTTACAAGAAGACTTAGCACGGTTATCCCTATGGTACATTACTGACGGAACATCGCTATTAGATTTTTTAGATTTTATGAATTGCCAAAAAGACTTTGGATTGCTATTAATTTTGTTCTCAAAGTTCATTATATATTGATTATATAAAAACTTATTTAAGAAAGAAAATTCTCTTGAGTAGTGCTCATACAGCCTTTTACTCTCAGGGGAGTTAGAAGATGAATAAGCTTTAAAATACTTATTCCTCAGATTCCTAAGCTTTTTCAAACCTGGCGTGTACCACGGTAGTTTATAGGCTTCAATCGCTTCAATCGCGGAATATTGCTTAAACAAATACTTTCTATTTTATTAGTGAAATAAGGGTTTAGGAAAAAGCGAAAACATATACCTGACAATGAAATGCATATGTACAAGCTATTTTAATAAAATTCCGCTTACATACCTATAATTGCACAAATGAAGTTATAATTTTGAATCGATAGCTTCTCCTTGGTTCCCATCAATGTAAATTGGGTGACCAAGGTCAGTTAAAAGCTTTTAGAGAGCATGTTACTACTCCATAAAAAACATTGTCTCTATGAAATGCAAAAAAACGTGAATGTCTGATAAAATATACCAAAGAGATGTTTATCAATAATCAACTTTTCATTTAGAATTTCAACTTGCAGTTTTCTGTTTACTTATACCGTGTTAGTTCATTTTGCAATGCACCAATAAAATGTGAAAAGATACACAAATTTACAAAAAATATAGATTTTCTTTTATTATTTCCGAAACATTCATACGAAATATGACAACAAAATCAATATCGCCAATATTTCCAAAATGATACAAGGGTGATATGAAAAAAATATTTTGATGAATTTCTTCAAAATGATAAATGGAAGATATTGCCGCAATATCTTCTTGCTGATATATCATCCAAATGTTTGTAGGGAATCGTTTTCAATTTTGAATCTAGTGTAAGTGTCAGTCACTTCTACCTGCGATATAAATGTCCAATTCTGACGATAAGTCTACACCTTTTCAAGTTTATAATGAGAAAATGTAATTTATAATCAGAATATGTAAGTTTATGATGAGAAATGTAAATTCATAATAGGAGCATGATAATTCACAATCAGCACTGTAAATTCGTAATGTGAAATGTAAATTCATATTGAGAAATATAAAATCATAATAAGAACATACAAATTGATAATGAGATATATAAATACAAAATGAGAAAATCCAAATTGATAATGAGAAAATATAAATTTTTTTATGAATATATATGAATAAGAATTCATATATATTCATTAAATATAAATTCATAATCAGGAACTGTAAAATTTATAATCGAAGCTATGTATGTACGTTTTTCTATGGATATTTTCGTAGAAACACATATTTTATCAATGTTCTCATTATAAATTTACATTTTCTCAATATGATTTTGTCTTTTCTCATTATGAATTCATATTTTCTGAATATGAAAACGTATTTTCTGATTATGAATTTGGATTTTCTGATTACAAACTTGTATATTTCATTATGAAATGGTATGCTCCTATTATGAATTAATTGTTCTCAATATAAATTAACATTTCTCATTATGAATTTATATTTCTCATTATGAATTAACATGTTCCTATTATAAATTTACATTACACTATGAATTAATATGTTCCTAATATGAATTTACATTTCTCAATATAAATTTGTATGTTCCGAATATAACCTTGAAAAGGTGTAGAGTAAAATATTTGTAAAATGAAAAATAATTTGTAAAATATTTAGACAATAACATTCGTTTTTAATGTGTAATATGACATTATTGAAAAAACAAACCAGTTATTAAATGTTGATATTTTAAACCTTATTGGACATACCTATAAATAAATTACTTTTTTCCGGGAATTCCCGGGAAATGAAAAAAAGTCCGGGAAACCTCAAACCCTATATATGACCCAAATATTTGTTCAACCCCCAAATTTGCTCAAAACAACCTATCCACAACTTACACTCTATTATGGACTCTCAAAGTTTCTTAAATAGTGTATATATCGTTCGAAAGGTTAAATGTTCTTCTGTTTTAATAACGCCTACTGCAGTTTCCAATTTAAACAAAAATTGGCTACTTTATGCAGTGCTACGAAAAATAATGTTATGTTTTGCTTCACATTTCTTTTCCGGATAGACTTAGTTACTTCGCCACGTTAACCATCCATATGTGAGTGTCGCATACACACCCACGTACACGATATTTGAATGCCTGAGCGAGCGTATGTGATCCCACCCCTAATGTCATGTGGATTCGTGGCACTAAAAAGAAGCGGAAACTCATATTTTTGTGCTATAAAAGCCGTCATATACAAATTCACGTTTAAACGTTCACTTGCACATACGTCGACATCGGTATACTTCACGTATTTGTTGTACTTAGCATGTGTCATTATACAAATATGTCTGTATGTATGAGTGTAGATTGTTTGTAATACCAGCTCATAAACTCACACATACACACTGACATAGGTAGCAGTAATAAAATATGAGTAGGGTACAGCAGAAAAAAAACAAAACACAACGCGGAAAATATTGTAACATAAATAAGTAAAGAGCAGCAACAACAAAATGGCATTAATAATGCTAATGGTTTATGTATAAAATATATATATAGAGAAATCACATTGATATATGTGTATGTAGTACCAGTGCATGGAGGTATTAAGCGTTAAGCGCCCGAAAGGGTCTTTCGTTAGGAGTCGTTGATGTAATTCGATATTTGTGATATTTAATTACTGCAGATGATTTATGTGATTATTTCAAGATGATGTTCTATTTTCTAAAATATATTCTCTGGCAATCGGGAATGTTACCGGTTGGATGCGAACAAGTCGCTCGAAAATTTGACTTACAGAATGTCTCAAAATAAAATTCAAAGACTAATCGTTATTTCATTTAAATCTAAAGTTATACGCGAACAGTAATGGTTGGGTTGGTTTATGTAGCCGCTTTCATGTCAAGTAGTGCCTTAAGGCACCGCACAGTGGAATATTTTCATATAAGCTGCGGCAAAAATTAGAAGGAATAGTGCTAGGACCTTGAAATTTCGCACACATCCCTTACATCCTCAAATTAGATCAAAACATTTTTTTGTTTAAATCCGCCCACGACCGCGCCTACCTCTCATGTTAGATAAAATGAACAAGTAAGGAAAGGCTAAAGTCGGGCGGGGCCGACTATATAATACCCTACACCACTACCTGCGTATATACCTCGCTTTGATTACTAAACACAGGTATTTCATGGGAGTAATTTTATGTAGTTCATATAAACTATACTATAAATTCATCTTTAGTCAAATTTAATGAATATAGTAAATAATAAAATAATTGATCCAATTTTCCCGCAGATATTCCGAGTAAAGTAAATATAACATGATCTGCAAAAATTGATCACGATCCAAAGACAAATACAGATTATACAGAGGTAATTGGATGAATCGGACGGACATTTGAAGGGGGCCTATAACAACACTTGAGGCCTGTGCCAAAACATGCGCCAATATATTTCTCATTCACGGTAGGTATTCCTAGTTGAAACATAGAATGATCTGCAAAATTTGATGAAGTTCCGATGTAAGATGTAGTTTCTAGAGCTGTAATAGAGCAGAATGGGATCCATTTATGTTATACCAACAGTATGGAAAGACTAAAGACGGACGGTGCCGACTATATATCTCACTAAAATTCAATTTGGTAAAAAAGTGAAATCGGGAAGGATTTTTGAATCCTGTAAATGTATGTGTTTGACAAAAAATGATAAATCGGAAAGGACATTTATATGGGGGCCTATTGAAACTTGGAACGATGTGACCCGCTTTCACCATGTATGTTTATTGGTGAAATATAATATGTAAAGGGAGCAACATTTGTATTGGAGCTATATCTAAATTTGAAACGATCTTACCCACTTTCACCATAGGTGTTTCTAGTTCGATTAAAAATCTTGTGCCAATTTTAAAGAAAATCGGGTACAATATGTGGTTTCTAGAGCGGGAAAAGTCAAATATCTAAATCAATATCTAAATCTGAACCGATCTTACCAACTTTCAGCATAGGTATTTCTAGTTCGATTATAAAATGTTGTGCCAATTTTAAAGAAAATCGGGTACAATATGTGGTTTCTAGAGCGGAAAAAGTCAAATAGGGAGCGACATTTGTATGGGGACTGTATCTAAATCTGAACCGATTTCCCACAAATTCAATACCGATCGTCCTTGGCCAAAAAAAGTAACTTCTTATGCTAAAAGTGGGTAAGATCGGTTCAGATTTAGATATATGGAGGCTATATCTAAATCTAAATATCGCTCCCGATTTGACTTTTTCCGCTTCAGAAACCACATATTTTACCCGATTTTCTTTAAATTTACCACATCCTCTTATAATCCAACTAGAAACACGAATGCAGAATTTGGGTATGATCGGTTCAGATTTAGATATAGCCCCCATACAAATGTCGCTCCCTATTTCTCTTTTTCCGTTTTAGAAACCACATATTGTAAATGACTTTCTTTAAAATTGGCACAACATTTTATAATCGAACTAGAAAAACCTATGGTGAAAGTGGGTAAGATCGGTTCAGATTTAGATATAGCCCTCATACAAATGTTGCTCCCGAATGTTTATCCAGTTTTGGCCAAACTTTACATATTATATTTCACCAATAAACATACATGGTGAAAGCGGGTCACATCGTTCCAGGTTTCAATATAATTCCATACAAATGTCCTTTCCGATTTAATTTTTTTTGTCAAACACATACATTTACAGGATGCAAAAATCCTTCCCAATTTCACTTTTTTACCGAATTGAATTGTAATGAGATAGAAAGTCCGTCCGTCTTTAGCCTTCCCTTACTTGTTTGGGAGATGCCCATATGTCCATACTTTGGTATAACCCAAATGGGGCCCCATTCTGATCTATTACAGCTCTAGAAACTACATCTTACATCGTATCTTCATCAAATTTTGCAGATCATTATATGTTTCAACTAGGAATACCTACCGTGAATGTGAAATATATAGGCGCATGTTTTAGACCAGCCCCAAAATGTTGTTTTAGGCCCCCTTTTGAAATGTCTGTCCGATTCATCCTATTACTACTGTATAATTTGTATTTGTCTGTCGGATAATTAGATCAGTTACCATATTATTAACCATATTCGTTAAATATGACTAAAGATGAATTTATAGTAACTGTATAATATATATATATGAACTACATAAAATTGCTCCCATGAAATACGTGGGTTTAGTAATCAAAGCGAAGTACATACGCAGGGAGTGGTGTAGGGTATTATATAGTCGGTCCCGCCCGACTTTAGCCTTTACTTACTTGTTTATTTTAATATATATATTAATACAAATATCTACCAATGATTTAATTTGAGCACACAATTAAATGAAAATTAACAGTGTCACACCCAACGCCCAAATACAAATTTTAGTTTTTTTACGATTTTTGAAAATTTTATTTTCTTGTTTTTTTATTTCGGCCAACTCCGTTGGTCATCTTCAGGGGTCTAGTACAAAAAGCACAAATTATTCAATTACAAGTTACAAGCATTAGCAATCAAAAAATATCACAATATTTACATTTACATTTTTAAAAAAGGTTTTCACAATAGAAAATTCTCCTGCCACTCTCTGCAAGCTTTGGTCAACTACTGTCTAACTTGTCGTGTATGTTTTTCCAACGTGTTCCTATATATTTGCGCACAACCGTCTGTGTCTCTCTTATAATTAAGCCTTTTTCCAGGGGAGATGTCAATTATATTTAGCATTTCCAATGTGTATCTCCTTGTATAATTATTCTCTTCCGCTAATATTTCGACGTCATTAAAGTTTGGTTTGTGTCCCGTCAAGGTACAGTGGGCTGCAAGGGCAGTTTTTTGCTCAATGGGTTTGTCAAGAGATTTGTGTTCGGTTTTATGTGATGAAAGTCTGGTTTTCAATTTATTTTTCGTAGTGCCGACATATACCTTCTGGCATATGTCGGACTTGCCACCATTGCATTTTATCTTGTACACGACGTTCGGTTTCTCCTTTCTCTTGATTTTTGATTATTTCCTACTAAATAGTTGGTTGACGGTCCTGGGTGTTTTATATGCCAACTCAAATTTTTCCTTGTCGTAAATATTAGAATGTTTTCGCCTTTCGGATAGTCCTGGAATGTACCCAGCAAAAACTTGCATTACCAAGTAATGTGGGGAATAAGGCAAAACCAAAAACCTTCACTACTTATTTTTCGGATCCGTTTCTAATTATTTTTATAAAGTGATGTAAAAAATAAGTACTTCCACGCACGCTTACGAAAAGTTAATAAATAAGTACTTATAAACGAGTTGTAAAATAAGTGGCCTGAGGAAGATACAAAATAAATCATTATTGATAACTAGCCAAATAATGTATTATCAATAATGGGCTTAATAAGTGATGAAAACAACATTTTGATTAAATTATATATCAATCAGAATATAGAATTTAGGGCTGTTTTTCTTTAAGACTGGATAACTAAGCTGCTATTCTCTGACTCACCACAAAAATGTAGAAAATTAATTTTTAAAATCTGAAGTTATATGAAATTTATCTTACCAATAACTACTTATTTAAACTTAGAATTAATTAATTAAATTAAATTAATTATTTTATACTTCAAAATAATGAAGGGCGTAACGAGCTGTCATTACTAGGTAATGCTAAAAATAATTAGCTGTCATTACCAAGTTTTTGCTGGGTATGTTGCGGATTTATAAATTTAGCTTGGTCTTTCGTCATTTTTGTTAAGTTTTTCTTCCGTCGTTCGCTTGATTAGATTATTTATTAATTTTTCGGGAAGCCGTTCCTACGCAATATATTTCTAATTCTGGACTTGTTTGTTTCGTGAAATTCCTTATCACTGCTTTGTAGGACCCTGTTTATAAAATTCGTCGCGGTATTTATGATTGTTCGTCTTGGGTGCTTAGAATAAAAAAATCATTACACGCCCGGAAGCCGTTTGCTTTTGGTACCAGTCAACTTTCAGCAGATTCCCTTGTCTAATTATCACCGAATCCCAATATGGTAGTTTATTGTCCAATTCTTTTTCCATCGTAAATTGTATTTGTCAGTTGAAAGAGTTTGATGCGTTAAGTATGGCTTCTACTTCACTACGCTTTACAATTGCGAATAAGTCGTCTACATATTTGGTCAGTACTCTTGGTTTTTCTTTTATCTTTTCCATTGTGGCCTCCAGCAGTTCTTCCATAATGATGTCAGCAATTACAGGTGAGGCTGGTGACCCCATTGGCATCCCCTTTTTCTGTTAATATACCTTGAAAATTTTGATAACAATTATTTTATTATTTAATCGATGAAAATGGCTAAATAACTTAAGATTAATATTGGCCCAATATTCACATGCCATAAAAACGTACATAAGTAAGCTTTAAATAAATTTCCCAGATTACATTAACAGAGAACAGCGATGAAAGTATTGCTTAATTTTTGGCTTAGAAGGTTTTGCCATTTCAGTAATTATATCGATGTTGGCAGCTATAAGCAAAATATTCTTTTTAAAATTAATAAATAAGACAAAAGTTTAACAATATTTGTAAATGCCGAGGCATCGGTCGGCCTCGCGAATATAGTTTTATACTGTAGAAAATTAACAATACTAAATAAATAAAACCTTCAGGTAAACCACTTTCTGAAAAGGAAGGCAAAAACGTAATTACACTTTTTTAAACGCAAAAGAACACCTCAAAAGCTCCTATTATCTACGAACTAAAGGAAGTTGCAATACGATACATGGTTTCCGAGATACATCCTAATAATATAACCTCTATTATGGTGAACTATTTTAGCATTTGAACTTTTTTAACTTTTGTGAGCTTTAAATGCATCCACAGCTTAAGTTAGCCTCGATATTGGCAAAATCTTTTAGAATTTGCTTAATAGGAATGTTCTTTGCAAAATTCAATGAGTAATGTCGAGATTTGGGCACATGAAATTGGTAGTTTTTGCCGCTGATAATACACTATGCACCGTTTGAATGTAAAAGCGGGGTAAATTCAAATTATCATTTTGGGCTGATCTCCATTTTTCTGATTTCCATTTTCAAAAACTTATACATTCATCTTCCTTCCTTCTTTATTTTGCCTCTTAAAAGAGTCCTTCCAGTGCGTGGAGTGCAAAGTGACGATTTATCTTCATTCTTGTGTCCTCTTGCAAGACCCTTTTGGTTAACTTATGTTTCCGTAAAATCACTGTAATGAATATTACAAACGCTCACGTATTAAAAAAATTTCTCTATTGTATACAAAATTATTTCCACAACAAAACAAAAAATCACCTCACACGCTGAATTTTACGCTAAATATTTTATAATTGGCATTTTTACGAAATCACGGAGAGACAAATAAAACAACTTCTCTAGAAGGGAATCATTTTTGCAGTAAAAGCATATCTGTGTTTTTAATTTATTACTGATAGAAAAAAAAAAAACAAAAAACTCTGAAACATAGAGAACAAAAAGAGGACCAATAGCAGAAAAAAAAACAAAGTCGAAAAAATAGTCATAAAAGGGATTTCAATTTGGAAACAAATTCAGCATAATAAAGTATAATTTAAAAAATGGAAATAAGTCCGTTTTTATGTATGTGTACAAATGCATACATAGCTTCATTACAGATTTGATTTAATATATGAATGACGGAAGAAGCTGTGATGTGTTTTTGATTGATATTCTATAACTATTTTTTTCACATATGAACAATGAAAATGCAAAAAACGCCTACATAATTTCGAACTGAAATCTTTCTGAGAAAATTGTGCAATAGCTAATTACTTTTGCCTTGCTAATCAAACATTTCTCAATTTAGCGTGCGCCGAAATGATTGATGCTGTATTAATGAAGTCCTTATGAGCCTGATATAATTTAAATAACGCAATGGATCATGGATCTTTGAATCAAGTACCTGTGAGACTGAAACTATTTATTTATATATATTAGGCTGGGTCGCCGCCCATACAAATGGAAAATCAAGTACCAGTCACCACACGAAAATAAAGTTTGGATTGTTTAATGATGATTTGCAAAATATTTCGTTCCTAGATCAAGCCATCTATGAGCTAAACGCTCCTGAAAATAGCACTAAAAATTATGTTCTTCCGGTGTAATTTTTTGAGTTACATTTTTTCTCAAAATTTTTTCTGAAATAATAGACCCTTGAAAGCACTTAAAATATATATTTTGATTCTTGTCTTAGAGTAACTTATTGGTCGAATTATTGGACATTTATAGTATTTTTTTGTGGATTTTCACAGTGACTACTGATGGTGGTAGTCTTTTACAACAAATAAATAGCGGCAGTCAATACCTTTCGAATGATCCATAAATGATGAGCATCGGAATGAAATTGATGTCGCACCGCTCATTTTTGTTAAAAGTGTTTGAACATTTTGACTGAGAAAATCATCTTCTGCATTAAATTATTTCACAAAAATGAAGTCAGTAACGTCATTTTTCGTCCGTTATCCATCATGTAGGCATCATTGCAAAGGTATTGATTCCTCCTAATTATTTTTCGTTGCAACTCTTAAAATATGTTTTCAAGAAATATGAGTTTTTATCTGTCACATTGAAAACCATGAAAAAATCAATATAAACGCCCAATAATTCTTCCAATCAGTTATTCTAAGACAACAATAAACATTTTTATTTAAAGTGCTTCCAAGGGTCTATTAATTCAGAAAAAAATGTTGGGCAAAAATGCAGCATACAAAATTTCATGGGAAATACTTGATGGAAATTACATGGAAAAACTAACAGATGGCTTGACCCAGTGACGAAATATTTTGTAGATCACCATTAAACAATCCAAGATGTCAAACTCTTAATTGTCCACATCGAGTTATAAAAAATAACAAAATAAAAATTCATAAAATCACACAAAATTTTTTATGGATAAATTAAAAAAATACGAAATATTTTGTAGATCATCATTAAACAATCCAAGATGTCAAACTCTCAATTGTCCACATCGAGCTATAAAAAATAACAAAATAAAAATTCATAAAATTAACCCAAAAAATTTTTTATGGATAAATTAAAAAAATACTAAAATTCCAATGCTTCTCGAGGTGTTCTTTACTATTTGTACTCTCATTTTAGAAGTATGAGTCTGATCACACTTGGATATATATTTTGCATATTTCACATAGATACAGTAGTTTAGGAACAGTCTCTAATTTTTTTAATTTAAAAACAAGTAAGGAAAAGCTAAACTCGGGTGGCGCTGACTATATGATACATTCCACTTTCAATACGAATACAAGTCAATTGGGTAAGAAAGTGTAAACGAAAAAGATTTTTGTATGTTTTATAATCATAGGTTGATATGGCATGAGACAATTTCTCAAATCGAAGGGAATAAGTGTATCGGGGCTATATCCAAACATGGACTGAAGTGACCCACTTTCACAATAGGTGCTTCCATTCAATTATATAGTGTTATGCTCAATTTGAAGAAATTCGGTGAAAGTATGTGGTCTCTAGGGTGGAAAGAGTCAAGTCGGGAGCGACATTTGTATGGGAGCTATATATAAATCTGAACCGATCTGACCCATTTTCACCATGGATGTTTCTAGTGGAAATATAAAATATTTTGCCAAATTTGAAGATGATCTGGTTAAATATGTCATTTCTAGACCAGAAAAAGTCAAATCGGGGGCGAAATTTGAATGTAAATCTGAACCGATCTGGCATATTTTCACCATAGCTGTTCCTAGTTCAAATATAAAATGCTGTGCCAATTTTGAAGACAATCTGATAAAATATGTGGTTACTAGAGCGGAGATACTCAAATGGGGAGCGGAATTTGAATGGGAGCTATGTATAAATCTTAACCTCTAACACGTTGTCAACACAAGTCTTTCTAGTTGAAGATGTTTTGCAACTTTTGAAGTAAATCTCTTAGTATATGTGGTATCTGGAGTGAAAAGAGTCAAATCAGGAGTGAAGTTCGTATTGGAGCTATTTCTAAATTTGAACCGATTTTCTTTAACTTAACTAGCGTTCGTTCTCATCCCGAAAAACTTCGTTGTGCAAAGTTTCATTTGTTTCTAGCCACAATTGCGATTTGATTACAAGAATAGATGGACAGCCAGGCATACATTGCAAAATCGATTCAAAAAGTGATTCTAAGTCGATCGGTATAATCAACAATTGGTCTGTCTGGGTAACTTTTGGGTGTTACAAACAAATGCGCAAAAACATAATACTCTCGTGGAGTGTATAAAAAACAAGTAAGTAAGCTTCAGTCGGCTAAACCGACTTATAAAGAGTGATTTTTTTGAGGTTAGGATTTGCATGCATTAGTATTTGACAGATCACGTGGGATTTCAGACATGGTGTCAAAGAGAAAGATGCTCAGTATGCTTTGACATTTCATCATGAATCGTCTTACAAACGAACAACGCTTGCAAATTATTGAATTTTATTATCAAAATGCGTGCTCTGTTAAGAAAGTTCATTGCGCGCTTCCATTTTATGGTCAGTTTAATCGACCCACTGAAGCGGCTATTCGGGCTATTGTGACTAAATTTCGCACCAAATTTACATTGTTGGACATTAAACCACCAGCACGCTTACGTAGAGTGCGAACTGAAGAAAATATCGCAGCTGTATCGGCCAGTGTTAATGATGACCACCAATTTTCGATTCGTCGCCGTTCGCACCAATTGGGTCTCTGTTACTCAAAAACGTGGAAATGCCAAAATTGGACTAAGCGGATGGACCACCTAAGACGCAGCCGCGGTCAACATTTAAATGAAATTATATTATTATTAGTAAATGTCATGGACCAATCTAACGTTTCAAATAAAGAACCGATGAGATTTTGCAAATTTTATGCGTTTTTTTTTAAAAAAAAGTTATCAAGCTCTTAAAAAATCACCCTTTATATACCCTCACTCTCAGAGAACATGTATACGGAAATTATAAGGAATTAAATTTAACGTAGGGCAGGATCTTTTGTGTGCAATGTACTAGTAGCTTCGTATCACATAGTCATAGCTTCCACATTTATAAAACAATTGCAAAAATACGTTCAAATATCAAGTTATAGTGAATTCATCCACCAGTATAGAATTTATGAAGGCTTTAATTTTACCTAAAATATAGACAATTGTGTGGGAGCTACAAGAAGTGGCGTGGATAAAGCAGAAATATGTTTTTGGTTTAAAGTAATTATGAAAACTTTTTCAAATACCAAATTGCAAACAAGTAAAAACGGCGTTAAGTTCGGCCGGGAAGAACTTTATATACCCTCCACCATGGATTGCATTCCATAGAGGTTGTCGGGTTTCGTAAAAGTGCAGTAATATTACAGGAAAATATTATCTCTTTAATATAGCCAAACCAAAAAAATGCAAATATTGAACAAATAATTTTATAAATAAATATAATATTTTAATTATTTATTTCAAACCAAAAAATAAATATTCTTATATTTATATTTTCAATAAGCTTAAATACCATAAATATTGGTAGATAGTTGGATAGTTGGTAGTTAGTGCAAAATAACCTAACTTGCGTGTCTATGAAGTCAGAGATATGTATACACCAAATTCCATGATTCCAGCTGCGTCCCTTTGGTTAGTACCATTTTTATCCGCTTGACGTTTCTACGCAATTAGAATTTTATCACTCTAGCTGTAGTCGTTTAGTTTATACTATTTATATCCCTCTGTACCATTGTATCCCTTGAAAATACGAATTTCGAAAAATCCGTTTATTTTCCGTGCCTACGCAGTCAGAGGAATGTATACTCCGAATTGCATGACTCTAGCTGCGGTCTTTTAGTTGGTACTATTTGTATCCCATTTTTCCATTTTAACCTCAAAAGTACGAATTTCGAAAAATCTGCTTATTTTAAGTGTCTACGCAATCCGAGGTATGTATACACCGAATTTCATTATTCCAAGTGCAGCCGTTTGGTTGGTACCATTTTTATCCCTCTATTCCCATTATATCACTTGAAAGTACGAATTTTAAAAAAATCTTTTATTTTTCATGTCGCGTAGTCAAAGGAAGTATGCATTCCTTTGAATTCCGAATTTCATGACTCTAGCTGAGGTCATTTTGTTGGTACTATTTGTATCCCCTTTTTCATTTTAACCCCAAAAAGGACGAATTTTGAAAAATCCGTGTATGTTACTTGTCTATGCAATCAGAGGAATGTATACACCGAATTTCATTATTCTAGATACAACCGTTTGCTTGGTACCATTTTTATCTCTCTATTCCCATTTTACCGCTTAAAAGTACGAATTTGGAAAAAAATACTTTTATATTATGTATCTGCTCAGGAGGATTTTCGAATTTCGGGTTTCTAGCTGTTGTCGTCTAATATGTACCATTTTTATCCCTTTTTTGCCCCATTTCACCACCTACAAATAAGAATCACTTTATGGTGCACGTTTTTGCTATAAGGGGAATGCGCATACCAAATATCAAGCAAATATGAACAGACATATTCAAAAAACATACTTAAATATGCTAAAATATTAGGGATTATTATGGGTATTTTTAGTCCTTCTGAGGGAAAATTATTTCCCTTTAGGCCGATTTCGCCCCGTTTCAATCCCGAACGATCTACGACTATGAGACGCATGTATGGAAAATTTGAACTAGAACTCCTTTCGTTTAGATGCTAGCGTGCTTTCAACAGACGGACAGACGGACAGACGGACGGACGGACGTCATAAAAGTCGTCGTCGAATTTTATGACAATCAAGAATATATATACTTTATAAGGTCTCAGGTCGACATTTCAAGGTGTTACAAACGGAATGACAAAGTTAGTATACCCCCATCATGGAGGTGGAGGGTATAATGATTTTGACAACCCTTATGAATGTTACACCGGCTTTATTTTGAACAAAGCGTATACCACTTTGTGTGGGAGGTACTAGAAGGGGTGTGGCAATATCGCCCATATTCTATATGAATGTAACCTCTATAAAAGCATTTCCAAATATCACATTTCATAGAATTCCGGTCATATTTATAGAAGTTATAACAGCCTTAATTATACATAGGTTAGATCTGTTTGTGTGGGAGGTACTAGAAGGGGCGTGGCAATGCCCGCCATATTTTGAACAAAGTGATTATAAAAACTTTATCAAATTCCAAACAAGTAAGGAAATGCTAAAGTCGGTTGGGGCCGACTATATAACATAATGTTATATTTAAACATATTTGACTTATGTTTAAATATAACATAATCTGTAAAAGTTGATCAACTTCTGATGTAGTGTGGATTCTAGACCCATCTGTAATGGGCAACACCATAAAATTAAACCATATACAACACTATTGTATTCTTAGTTGAAAAACAACATGATGTGCAAAATTGTATCAAGATCCAATGTTCTGAGTGGTAATAGTGTAACTGATTTTTCCAAATTCAATACCGATCGTCTTTGGCCAGAAAACAATTACTTCTGCCAAATTCCATGACAATTGCGAACAAGCATTAGATGGCCAGCAGACGGACAGAAATCGGAAACCGATTCAGCTGGTGATTCTAAGCCGATCGGTATACTTATTGGTGTTACAAACATGTGATGTGAAACTAATTCATAATAACCTATTTCACGATGTGGTGTAGAGTATAAAAGCACACCAGTTACTATATGTTGGTATTTTATATCCTACAATAAACTATTTTTTCCTGGTATTCCCGGGAATGAAACTTTCCCTTCACAATTACCGGGGAAATGAAAAAGTCCTGGAAACTCCAAACCCTAGTCATAACTCCTACATTTATCCATTTTTAAGGTGTTTTTCGTACCAGCAAAAACAACAATTTTTTCTCATTTCGTTTTGGAGATTATTCCTAAACCACTTCTTCTATTTGAAAGTGAAATTCGCAACATTTGTAGCCATCATAAATAACTTTAATGAAATATTTGACCCACAGTAAAAAGATACTCAAAACAGCTGGACTATAAATTTATTCTGGAAAAATGGTCGGCTCAATATGCCGTCTGTAGTGCAAAATAATTAATTTTCAGGCAAAGCAATATGTAAGTTTCAATATTTTTCTGGGAAAAGAAGGTTAGTTGCTTCCGTTTTTATTTTTGCTTATTCAATAAAATTGATCAGATGTTTTCTGGAACAATCAAATTGATATTTGTAAATTATGATTGTCAAACTTATATAGGCCTTTGAGACAACTGTGCACTTCCATGTGTTGTAAAGTATGCATAAATTATGCCGTGTAAAACCAGAATCACCTTTATGTCCCTTGGCGACACCTGTGCTCTATTAAAATACTATAGGGTACCTCGGAGCATATGTCAATTGAAAGAAATTAATTAAAGTAGATTTTTGTTTTTCCATGTGATTGTTTTTTTGTTTCGTATGCGATTTTTTTGTAATAAAATAAAAAAGTGTGTCCGCTTTTTGTGTGTTGCAACAACAATAACAAAGAACATCACAATACGTGAAATGTAAATTATTTAACAAAAGAAAACCTAAGAAGCCGTGGGTCTTAAAATGTCACATGCTATGGCTGTTGTTGTTGGCTACATGTGCCAGTGTCTCCATGGTGGGGAGGGGGAACGCAGCACGCCTCACATCCAGAAGGTTGATATGTAAATCAAGGGTATCTCGTTTGTTTTATTATTGGTAATATAGTGATTCGTTTGCCTTTCAATTTTGTCATAATTTCCATACGTTGGTCTTTGTTTTCTTCTGTCTTCTGTTTGTTTTCTTTTGTTTGTTGGGGTTGGGGAAATTGTTTTTATTTTAAAAATAAATGCTTATGTTTGTATGTTTTGGGAGTAGCAAGCGTGCTGGGAGCAGATGTGTGGTCCACGCAGTACGTAGCATCGAAAACTTATCAAGAAAATGGCCATAAAATTATGTAGCTGTAAGCAAAACAAAGTCATAAATTTTTTATGCTTATTGATGGAATTTCTGGCTACCAAATGAATGACAACAGCACAACACGCAGCAACTCAAAACCTAAAATGGCAGAGGACAACAAAAATATCGTTTGTCATTTGTAAGTTTATGTAAGTTGGCACATGGTGACGTATGAGTTATATCGATGGCAAATAAATGCAGAAGGATTACTCATACGCCACCATGGGCTGAGCAAGAGTGTGTATAGATAGCACTTTGTTGATGTACTTGAGTGCGTATGAGTTATGTTTATTTGAAGGTTGGCAAGTCATGGTAAAGTCTTGTGGCCATTAATGATAGAAAGGGAGTCACAAAATATTAGTAATTTTGATATTAAAACCAGGTTTTACCTCAAAAAATACAGTAATTAATCCGCCGATTCAAAATATTTCGGGACGGAGCTTTATTTTGTAAACCGCGAAGTTTTTGATGGAAACTTCAAACAGATAAATATGTTCTGCATATTGTAATAGTCCTTTCTCCATTTCTATGTCTCTGAGTAAAATTCGAACCAATTTACTCCTTTGTGAATTGGGTGGCCATTGTCTTTGACATAAACCCAAGACATCAAACAACTCTCATGGAAAAAATAAAATATGAACCATCAATGCTGATGCTGACCTTATCATCAAATAGAAACGACTGATGCAGTAATAATGGGTGATTCATTTTTTAATTTTTTTACAAATCTTAAATAGAAGGAATTGGATGTCAGAGTCTTATTATGACTCGAAATAACAAACTCTTATATTTACTTATTTTTCTACCCTCCACCTCCAGGATGTCATTCCACCGTAACACTCATTCCGTTTGTAACATCTTGAAATATCGAAGTATATATCGATCTAGCCATGTCCGTCCTTCCGTCTGCTTAAAGCACGCTAGCATCTAAACGGAAGGAGATAGGACGTCCAAATTTTCATAAATGCTTATTATAGTCGTAGAGCGGTTGGGATTAAAACTGGGCGAAATCGGTCCTGAGGGAAAAATGTGTCCCTCACAAGGACGGAAAATATCCATAATAACTCCTAATTATGTCCTTATTATGTCTGCTTGTACTTACTTGATATTGGGTATGCGCTTTCCCCCTATAGGGTAATTCCAACAGACAACGACCCAAAAAGCATAGGTTTGGATTTTCATCCTCTCCGATTTTTATGAAATTCGGCACATACATTCTACTAGTGGTTGCGGGTAATATGCCGTTTACCGTAGCTCAAAGTAGTTCGTGGTTTAAGTTTTACAGTGTTCCAAAGTTGGTTATCTCGGGGTTTTTTTTTTGGGAGAGATGGCTTCCTTATCGATATCATAACCTTGGATACGATTTTAACGATATTGATCTCATCTGAAAGATTTACACCTCCTCTTTCCGAATCTGTATGACAATATGAATGTCCTCCAAAAATTAAAAATAATTTTAATCCTTGAATATCCTGAAAAACATATCTTTAATTTTCTTCATTTTGTTTTGTATTTTAGCTTATTTTATTCTCTATGAAATATCAAAAATTCAGAGTGGGGTGGCCATAGGTTATGAAATTACGGCTGATTTCCAAAGTATTGCGTTAGTTCAGCAAGGTCAAAATTGTTCATTCATATCTGTACATTAAAGTCGCTTCAAAAAAAGTTGTCGATGTTCTCGACTAAAATGAAAGATTCGTTTGTTTTACGGTTTCTCCCAAAATATTTCGCATTTTTCGAAACCCATGTTGGGTCGAAATCTTGTGGAATTACCCTATAACAAAAACGTGCTCCATAAAGTGATTCTTATTCGTAGGGGGTGAAATGAGGCAAAAAGGGATAAAAAATGGTACCTCTCAAACGACAACAGCTAGAAACACGATATTCGACGTGTAAATTCCTCTAATTGAGAGGATAAATACCATAAAAGTACTTTTCCAAATTCGTAATTTTAAGGGATAAAATGGAGGCATAATAGAGGCATAAAAATGGTACCAACCAAAATGGTTGCACCTATAATAATAAAATTAAGTGTAAGCATTCCTCTGATTGCGTAGATTTTTCGAAATTCGTACCTTTTGGAACTAAAATGAAAAAAGGGATAAAAATAGTACCAACCAAATGACCGCAGCTAGAGCCATAAAAGTCGGTGTATACATTCCTCTGACTGCGTAGACACGAAAAATAAAAAGGTTTTTCCACATTTGTACTTTCAAGGGATACAATGGGTGTAGAGGAATAAAAATGGTACCAACTAAACGGCTACAGCTAGAATGCTGAAATTTGGTGTGTACATCCCTCTAATTGCGTAGACACGTAAAATAAGAGATATTGGAAAGTCGTAGTTTTAGGAGGTAAAATAGGGAAAAGAAATAGTACCAACCAAATGGCCGCATCTAGAATCATGGAATTCAGTGTACACATTACCTTGTACTGTACTGTACTGTACTATACTGTATAGAAACTCAAAATAAAGAGATTTTTCTAAATTTGTACTTTATTTCGCTGCTTTTACGACAAAAATGAAGATTGCTGCTTCATATTTACTTTTTGATTTGAATTTATACTTCAATTATGTCGATGTATATAGGATAAACATAATGGTTAACTTGCCTTATAAGTGTGATTTAAAAAAAAAATAAAATTTTATATATAGTTACAAAATTGTTTTTCAATATTCAATATTTTTTCAATATTTATATTTTTTGGTTTCCTTATATGAAAAAAATATATTTTCCTGTAATTCTACAGCACTTCTTCCAAAATCGAAAGCCTCTGTGGCATGCAATCCATTGTGGAGGGTATATAAAGTTCGGTCCGGCCGAACTTAATACCGTTTTTACTTGTATTGAATAAAATACTTTTAAATACTATACAAAAAATCTAGTATTCGTCGAAGATACGTCAAATGTGTGTACCATCAATTTGTAAATATAGGTCTGAGTACACCCGGTTATACGTTAAATTAATGGCAATATTAATAGCAACAAGAAAAAAGTCACCAGAAATAGAAAAAAAATAAACAAGTTCAGAAAGCCACACGACATAGTATGAAAAATAAAAAATATTTTGTTTTCTTTTTAACATTTTACATTTTAGCGCAGAAAAAAACGTCTAGATGTGAAACATTTATTTTTAAATGAAGAAGTTATGACCTCTTTATATACCTAAGAGGATTTAAAGAAAATTATAATTGTTTAATTTAATTTTTATACCCTACACCACAGGTTTCAATGTCTTTGTGTATTTGTTTGTAACACCCAAAAGGAAACGAGATAGACCCATCGTTCATTATACCAACCGCCTTAGAATCACTTTTTGAGTCGATTTAGCGATGTCCGTGCGTCAAAGTCCAGGTCTCAATTGTTGTTAGAACTACATGGCAATATTAACGAACGCTATTTAATTCGAAGTAAATCGGTTCAGATTTAGATATAGCTCCCATTCAAATTTTGCTTCCGATTTTACTTTTTCCGCTCTAGAAACCTCATATTTCAACAGATTTTCCCCCAATTTGGAAAGACACAGTATATTTCAACTAGAAAGAGCTCTGGAAAAAATAGGATAGATCGGTTCAGATTTATATATAGCTCCCATACACATGTCTCATCCGATTTGAATAGATCGGTTCAGATTTGTAAATGGCTCCCATACAAATGTCTCATCCGATTTGAATAGACCGGTTCAGATTTATATATAGCTCCCATATGAATGTCTCCTCCGATTTGACTCTTTCCGCTCTAGAAACCACAAACTTTGACAGATTTTCTTCAAATTTGGCAAAACAATTTATATTTCAACTAAAAACACCTCTGATGGAAATGGGTCAGATGAGTTCAGATATATATATATATATATATACATACAGCTCCAATACAAATTTCGCTACTAAATTGATTATTTGCACTCTAGAAATAGCATTTTTGAACAGATTTTCTTCTAATTTGGCACATCAGCTAATGTTTCAAATAGAAATTATTATAGCGAAAGTGGGTCAGATCGTTTCAGATTTATATACAGCTCCCATACAAATTTCGCTCCCAAATTGACTTTTTCCGCCGAGAAACTACGTTAACACTTTATACAAGAACCTATTATAAAAGTGGGTCATTTCATTCCAGGTTTGGATATAGCCCCGATACAAATATTCTACTCGGATTGACAAATTGGGTCAGGTCAAATCAGCCTATGATTAACTTTGTTACCGAATTGAATTGTATTCGGATAGAAAGTGGAGTGTATCATATAGTCGGTCCCGACCGACTTTAGCCATTCCTTATTTGTTTTAAATTCAAACGAATTTAAAACAAACGAACTATTAAATACATATCGAGGGCTATGAACCATTTTCTCGAAAATGAGTTTTTGATGCCAAACTATTCTCAGATTTGGATGTCATCTGTCATGTAAATTTGGAGAAGAAATTTTTTTCTAAAGCCATTTTTTTTCAAATATTTCTAATTTGGTTATCTACTTACACGTTAATTTGTGACTGCAGAAGTGGCTATGAACATAAAAATAATATAAATAATATAGTTCAAAAATGAAGCGGCATATAACCGAAGGTTATAATTCGCTACAACGATTTTGTTTAAAGCATTTTTCTAGATTTATGTCATATCGCCTTATCAAATTCCACCATTTAGCGGTTAATAGCATTTTGGTTCCCATGTTATCAGGCTAAAATTGGATAAGTAGAAGATATAAAGTCAAAAACTGTTAAAAGTATCTTTAGAAAAACCTGCGTAACTTTTTATCATATTGAGAATGCCAAAATATATTTTATAACATGTGATTGCTGACTTCACTGATCTTACCATGGTTGTTTTTAGTTGAATTATAAGATGTTGTGCCAAATTTAAAGAAAATCGGGTACAATATGTGCTTTATAGAGCGGAAAAGTCAAATCGGGAGCGATATTTATATCTAAATCTGAACCGAACTGACCGATTTTCACCGTCCCTGTTTTCACTTCAATTATAGGGAACTGTGCTAAATTTGAAGCAAATCGAGTTTAATATGTGGTTTCTAGAGCGGAATAAGTCAAATCGGGAGCGACATTTGTATGAGGGATATAACCAAATCTGAACCGATCGCCACATGTATTTCTAGTAAGATTATAAGATGTTGTGGCAAATTTAAAGAAAATCGAGTACAATATGTGGTTTCTAAAGCGGAAAAAGTCGAATCGGGAGCGACATTAGTATGGGGCTATATCAAAATCTCAACCGATCTGACCGATTTTCACCGTCGCTGGTTTCACTTCAATTATAGGGTACTGTGCCAAATTTGAAGCAAATCGAGCTTAATATGTGGTTTCTAGAGAGGAAAAAATCAAATCGGGAGCGACATTTGTTTGAGGGCTATATCCAAATCTGAACCGATCTGACCGATTTTCACCATAGCTGTTTCCAGTTGAATTATAGGGTACTGTGCCAAATTTGAAGCAAATCGAGTTTAATATGTGGTTTCTAGAGCGAAAAATGTCAAATCGGGAGCGACATTTGTATGAGGGATATATATCAAATCTGAACCGATCGCCACATGTATTTCTAGTTAGATTATAATATGTTGTGGCAAATTTGAAGCAAATCGAGTTTAATATGTGGTTTCTAGAGCGGAAAAGGTCAAATCGGGAGCGACATTTGTATGAGGGCTATATCCAAATCTGAACCGATCTGACCGATTTTCACCATAACTGTTTCCAGTTCAATTATAGGGTACTGTGCCAAATTTGAAGCAAATCGAGTGAAATATGTGGTTTCTGGAGCGGAAAAAGTCGAATCGGGAGCAACATTGGTAGGGGGGCTATATCCAAATCTGAACCGATTTACATCAAATTAAATAGCGTTCGTCCTTAATCCGCAAAACTTACTTGTGCCAATTTTTGTTAACATCGGACTATAATTGCGAACTGTAATTTGACGGACATTACTAAATCGACTCAGAAGGTGATTCCAAGCCGATCTGTATAATAAACGGTGGGTCTAACTTTTGGGTGTTACAAACAAATGCACAAAGACATAATACTCTCGTGGAGTGTATAAAGACTGGATTATGTTCAAATTTTTTCTTGTTTTCAGCATCTGCAAAATGAATACAATGTTAATTTGTTAACAGTAGATGATTCCAAACTAAAGTCGACGGCATCTAATCCGCTAGTAATTCTGTGGAATGCACCCCATGCTGGAGGACCGAACTAATCTCTCTTTCTAATTGTTATTTTCCGAAACACCTTAATATACAGTTGGGAAAATTAGATTTTAATAATTTATCAGTTTTAATAAAACTGCCAATTATACAAATTTAATATAAAAGATTTGTAGCCATTATAACAAACTGGCACCCCCGCCTCTTGCCACCAACAGCCACAACCCTAGACCCATACACCCTCCCCTTCCACTACTGTTAACAATCATTCATACCAAACCAGTTCCATGAGCTCCACCGGCGAACTTCAGCATGAGCCACATCTTGAGAGTATTTGTTGGTGGAGGGGGGTGGAGGTTACATCTGAATGGAAATGAATGTTTTGTTGTAATTTTAATATGATGAATAAAATATTACCTAAATTGTTTACAAATACAACAACAACGACGCTGGGAACAACAGGGGCAACGATAACATCTATCGGGCAAAAAGAAGCCACCACCACCTGCACCACTACTAAGGCGGGCGGACGGACGTACGATACCTCCCGATACTACCTGCTGTCAGTTATTTAGTTAGTTATCCTTTCGCAACATCCTGTTGGGGTAAGTGGAGCCTGTAACTTGCTCTTCTAAAAAGCACTTCGTTGCCAAGACAAAAAGAAATCTTTGCTTTGTTGCTCACATTACCAAAAAAGCGAACTGAAACAGATAACAAAACGCCATTCGCAATTGGCATTTGCCACGTGAACGTAGGAGTGAGGAGAGCAAGTTCTTCGTTACCTTTCTCAAAACGAGAAAATTGAATTTTCATATTTGTGTCAGTCGGTTGAAGTTTCCAGGATATGTTCCCTCATTTAGCTTTCAGCTGCTCGTAGCTATGTTTGTGGATATTTAACATTTTATTGTTTATGAAAGGTTTGTTCGTTACAATTCAAACGTAACGTTCCGTTGAGTTCATTACGTTTGTTTGCCTCGCTTCTTTTCATTGGAACTCTAAATTTAAATAAGATTTCCATTTTTTGGATCTCATGCTCCCTTCACTCGATGAATTTGAATGGCAGTTTGTTTTTGGTATAACAAAATTATAATAAATTATTTATATCTGTTCTCATTCTCTCCATTACACCATATAGCTCGTTTAGTGTGTACTAGGTACACTAGAAAACAATAAAAAATAAAATAAATCGACAGTAGAGACTCGATTCGATTGTGTAAATATTCGTAGTGTTTTGTTATTTGTTAAATAAGGATTGGTAATTTAGAGGCAAAATGTGTCTTCCTAGGCATTGTTAGCATAATTTTTAGTCAGGATATGTAAAACAATTCACACTCCGCGTGGCAGAAAGATAAAGTTGAAATATTTTGGGATATTGAAAAAACGCTTCATTTTTCGACCTGATACCAACGACATATAATTATATTAAGAGTTTTTCAAATAAATGTTGAAAATAGATTAAAAGTGTCGTGCAAAAATGTTGCTACTTCAAAAGTTGTTGGAACTATTTGAATTTTGTCGAAAATAGAAATGGTGTCAAGGTATCTCCAGGTCTTTTATATCCCTATAAGTGCTCCTACTCACTGTTCATTTCAATTTATTTCTACTTATTTCGTTTGCAACTGAAAATTAGCCGCATTTATATTTCCGCTTCCTGTTGTGCGACTACATTTTCAAAGTACTACTGCTGCAAAGTGTTTAAAATCGTTGGTGTTATTTTATAACATTTTGTGTTTTCAGCTGAAATGAGACTAATGGGTTTTCAGAACAGCAAAAACAATGGCTACAATTAATTCATGTGAAAGCATTGGCCATGACACCTCTTCTTCTGGTCGACTACCAACTATGACACGAAAACTTTTGTTGCCGCGCGCTATTTAAATAATATTGTTATTATTGTTTGATTTAATGGAGGGGTGTAGGGGCGGAGGAAGGTGGTTTGTTTGTTTGTTTGTTGATGCAAATGGTCGATTAATTTCACAGTTGATGTGCTCAGGCGGTGTCATCCTTTAATGGGTAGCCCCATTTTTTTCTTGCTTTGGAACATAATTTATTCATTAATATTTGCCATGGTTGTTGAATGTTTTGAATGCCGGGCCAAATTCCGTTTAGTGTGAAATTTGTCGCTTTTGTGAAATTAATTCAGAATAAATTTGTTGCATAGTTCAAAAAAAAACGAAAAACGATGTCTGAGGGCCATTACAGTTTTTAGGAGAAGAAAACAGAAATGGCGAATATTTGAATGTGAAAATGCCTCAAGGTTGTAGCACACACAATTGATAAATATATCAGTTTTAAAACAAACAAGTAAAAAGTCGAGATTCTTTCACACCTTCAGCAGCTGGCGATTTTTTGCAATAGTTATGTATCATCCACCATATGATGGGGAACTATCGTCTCGACCACTTATTGTAAATGCAGGGAAATTTTGTGTCTGGCAATCTTCCTCAATTACAATGTTCGAAAGTCCAAAAACTCTGCGAAGTGATCTATTTCTAGTAGGTATTGTCGAGTAGAACAGGAAACTGTATTTGAAATTTGAAAGACACCCAAAAACAACCGGTTTTTCGTACCTTTGCACACTTATAAGCCTGTAACATAGTTGGTTATCAACCGGTTAAAACTTTCTCTCTCCTTGAAAAGTAGAAAGCTGGAACTTTCGATTGGTATAAAGCTTAATTAAAAATCTGAAGAAATCTGTGTACTTTTGTCTAGTCTTTAAAAATCCGTCAGTAATTGACTGAGATATTGAAGTTTTTACAAATACCAAATTTTTGCAAAAATACAAGTTTTGGTCATTCCAGTTTGCATCTATCATTATTTTACGAAGTCCAATAAAAATACTTAAAATTCGAAAGTTCAATGTTTCTTATTTTCAAATCCGATTTGACCGAAAAATTATAGGCGTATAAATGTGCAAAGGTATGAAAACCCGTATTTTTACCGTAAATCAAGATTTTGAAGGTGTCTTGGTAAATTTAAAATACAGGTTCCTGTTCTACTCGACAATACCTAGCAGAAGAATACTATCACTTCCCAGAGTTTTCTACTTTCTTTTTTTGTAGCAATGTGTCATTTAAACATGTATGGAAAGGCAAAAGTGGGTGGAACAACTCAGTATACTATCAGCTACAGAAGATATTCTACGAAAGTCTTACTTTTAGGTGTAGTCGCACAATGCTCCGTTTCATGGACAGACATTTTTAGCCTCTATAAAGCCTACAAGGCGCTGGGGCTTCTAATGTATATAATTGTGTATAAAAACTTGAAATAAACAATATAATTAAAAAAATCAAAAATATGACTTGCATCGAATTTATTTTTTTGCATCGTTTTAAAAGTAATAGTATAAATAATTCGCAAAGAATTGTTCATAAAACATGTAAGGAAAGGCTAAAGTCGGGCGGGTCGACTATATGATACTCTCCACTTTCTATCCGAATACAATTCAAATCGGTAATAAAGTGAAAACGGGAAGGATTTTTGTTTAAATGTATGTGTTTGACAAAAAATGTTAAATCGGAAAGGACATTTGTATGGGGGTATATTGAAACCTGGAACGAAATAGGTGAAATATAGTATGAATAGTTTGGCCAAAATCGGTTAAACATTTGGGAGCAACATTTGTATTGGGGCTATACATAATCTGAAGTGATCTTACCCACTTTCACCATAGGTGTTTATAGTTGGATTATGAGATGTTTTACCAAATTTAAAGAATATCGGGTTCAATATGTGGTTTTTAAAGCGGAAAATTTCAAATCGGGAGCAACTTTTGTATGGGGACTATATCTAAATCTAAATCTGAACCGATTTTCTTCGTTTCGTTTGGTTCTGGTTACAATTGCGACCTGTATCGTGATTACAACAATAGATGGACAGACAGACGGACATTGCTAAATCGACTCAGAAAGTGATTCTAAGCCGATCGGTATAATTAACATTGGGTCTATATCCCTTCCTTTTGGGTGTTACAAACAAGCACAAAGACATAATACTCTCGTGGAGTGTATAAATATTTCCAGTTTTGGGATCCAGAGAAATTCAAAGTGTAAAAAGAAACTCAGACCAGTTGGACTATAAGCATATTCTACAAAAATGATCTACTCAACCCTTTCAGAATTATAGGGACGCTACTTTGTTCGTATCAAAAAGTCATAATTTGTTGGACAGTGTTATTGTTCGAAAATACATTTTGGACGGAATTGAATATTCTGAATAACTGTGTTACGAATTTTGGTTTTGTAAAAAATCTTAAAAATATTATTATTAATTACATTTTAATGATGAATATTTGAAAAATTAACTACAATTCTTCTGTCTCTTACACTATATCATCTTATTGTCGAAATATAGGTCGCAAATAATGAAATTGAAAAAGAAAGTGATTTAATTTGAACTATAAACTATTAGAGAATATTCTCCGATTTCCAATTCTTTCAGAAATTAAGTTTTATTATTTTTTCTGACGTCTCTTCTATTTTTGTCCCATGCTTTAATGGGAACGGAGCAGTGTGCGCCGCTGAAGCATGGTATTTCTACTGTCTACATTTGACTCGAAATATAAGGGATCTCTGAAATTCGAAAATTTGAGACCCAAAATATTACTAAACTTTTCGCTGGTTTCCACAAATTCGGCATATACTTACCACTAATGTTGTGTCACAATCGGGAGAGGAGATAAAAATTGCACCAGGATAACGTCTGCAGCCACACAGAAAAAAATAAAATAGTGAGCCTGTAAAAGTTTTGTTTATTCAATCATCATTCCTATCCTACATTCATTCATTCATCCATATTCTAAGCCTATTTATTAAAATAGGTTTTCTTTTGTATTTTTTTTCTTTTTTTTTATAAAAATACATCTTCGATTTTTCAAAATATTTTTTTATTAACAGCTTACAGAAAGTTCACATGTTTAGATTAGAGGTGTTTTCCAGAAAATTTGAGGGATACTCCAAAATTGGTCATGGAGACCGTTTCAAATATTGAAACCATTGCTTTATTATATTATGCACCAGTACCGTTTTGGAAATTGCAGAAAGAGGGTTTTAGTATATGTAACAGAGAATTACTAAGGGATGACCTTTGTGTTTCCTGTACGTGAAGCTTAAAATTCCGAAAAGTAACATTTTTAGAAATACATGTTAATATTGAACACAGCGTAAAATTTACAAAAATAGAGAAATCGCAAAAAAATTAAATTATCTACAAAAAAATTTATCTTAAAATAACAGCTAAGAATGTTTTGCATTTTTCCAAAGTGGGGGAAATATGTTTCAAAATTTGGGATGTTTTTAAAAAAAAATTGTCTACATTTCTACAGGGATGTGGTAATACAGAGAGGGCCACTTAAAATTTTAAATTTGAACTACCGATTACTTTGAATTTGAAAGGTAGAATAACATTCATTTTTATTTGATTTGAACTGATTTCAGGTTTATGTTTGACATTTGGCAAATGTCGCTCGAACAAAATTGGGAAATATTAAAATTTTGCATATGCAAAGTTCAATTGGTCCAGCAACTGAAGTGTCATGACCATCCGGTGTGTTTTCGCTTCGCCCAATGGGCTGAAGATTGTTTGGCAGGAAATGAAGACTTTTAGCGAAAAATCGTGTTTCCATATGAAGCTCATTTTCATCTCGGTGGCTATGTCAATAAGCAAAATTGCCGCATATAGGGTTCAGAGAACCCACACGTGACTATTGAGAAGCAAACAATTCAAGAGAATTACATGGGCGACATTTGGTTTCAACAAGGCGGAGCCACATGGCACAAAGCTAACGCAACCATCGCTATTTTACGTACTGTTCTTGATAATCGAATAATCTGCCGCAATTGTGATGTCAATTGGACGCTTCGAAGCTGTTAGTTGAACCCTTTGAATTATTTTCTGTATGGACAAATGTTACGCAAACCATTCAGAACAATTGAAGCGTTGAAACATGAAATCGAAATTGACATTGAAGAGATTCGAGCCGGAACAATGGAAAATGTACTGAAAAATTCGATGAGGTACTGTCGAGCCAATCGTCGTAGTCATTTGAATGGTATTGTGTTACATTATTAAATGACGAAGTTCAACCTTTCCAATAAAACCAGAAATTTGAAAAGATAATCAGTACTTTTATAATTTAAAATTTTATATGGTTCATCCTGTACTTTATAAGTAAGAAGTCAACATGAAATTTCTTCACAAATTTTGAATCCAATAAATTACAAGCGAAATATTTTTTCATCTTTTTTGGAAAAAAAAACGATAGAAATGGGACCTTCTTTGAAATTTTTGTATTTAGAAGTGTATCGAAGTAATACATTCTCACCAATATTTACACTAATTTATTATTTATTTAAAAATAAGAAATCAACCGTTCCAAAAATATGAAATTTTTTTCTTGTAACTTAATCTCTCAAAGCACATGCATGTAAGAACATATTTTAGTTGGCATTCGCGTGTGCTATTACTGTGCAATCATTTCAAAATTGTACATGGCATCTCTCAGACCAACTAGGGTTCATCTGGAAAACACCCCTGCTCTATGCATCTAAAATTTCTTTAAGATATTCTTTTAAAGTCTTTTAAAGATAAAATAGATTCCAAAAGATCGATATCGAACCACTGCGCTGAAATAATGAAGCTAGATCGACCTTTAAGTAACGGCTTAGAACCACAAGCTGAGTCGATTTAGCCATATCAGTCTGTCATTCCGTTTGTAGGTCTGTGTGTCCGTCCATCTCATGTCAGCTTGCGATCAACATAGTTTTCCAATCGCGATGAAATTTGAAAGTATATTTTTGAACCAAAGACGGTCGCTATCGAATTTGTATTGCCTCCGTACAATTTTACATCCGATTTTTCCTTTAACTGCTCTAGAAATCACATTTACAACGGATATTGATCAAATTTGTACACAGGGTGGGTCATTTGAAATTTTAAATTTGAACTACCGATTACTTTAACTTTGAAATGTAGAATAACATTAATTTTAATTTTCAGGTTTATGTTTGAGAGAATGTCAAGGAACATCCATCAACATCGACTCGTCACCGTTCCCAGGAACTGAATATTCCTCGCACTTCTTTGAGAATAAATTTTCATAAAGAAAGATTGGGTTGATCGGATGAGGTACTGCCGAGTGAGTCGTGGTAGTCATATGAATGATACTGTGTTGCATTTTTAAATGACAAATTTCAACCTTTCCAAGAAAACCAGAAATTTGAAAAAATAATCAATACTTTTTTATTTTAAAAATTAATATATATATATATATATATATATATATGTAGCATCCATACAAACACTCCTCCCTTTTACTCTATTACAGCTCTAGAATAAGTATTTTACATCGGTTTCGGTATATTCGGTATATTTTAAATGAGAAGGCCAGTTATATTGTTATATGTGTATATATTATATTTCACCTCGGAAAATGTTGACACAGACATCACTCAAATGTCCTTTCGATTGAAACATTTGCCTATATTCCACACAACGTTATATTTCAGCTAGGAACGATTCATTGTGTCATATGAGTCATTTACGAAACTACCTTTGATTGCTCCGATAACTTGTGTATGTATTCTTGACTTAATACTTATACGCGTTCCAAAAAAAAAATTATATTTTACGAATTTAATTTTGGTGAAATTACGATTTTGTCATAAAGGGCTGTTCATTCAATTTCCTGTAACTACTAAATTACTTGATCGCTTGACTGTCGAAGATAAATGATAATAAGAACGACTAAATCCTCTTTGGGCGGAAATGATAGAATCCAATATGTGAAATTAACCACAACTCACTTTTTCAATATTTATTTGCATAATTTTGTGAACATGATATTGTAAATATTCACAAAAGTAGCAGCCTCATCCAAATATGTCTAGAGATGCTTGACCTGTTTGTAGCCTTAAATGATATGCCTACGACCCTTGACATAAAATACACTTTTAAATGTCGCCATTTAATATAGCAATAATTCATGAATAAGTTATTTTAAGTATCTCTTACGGTTTCTCTACAAGGTTGGCTTCGGATCGATAGATTTTCTTAATATCCTAATAACATTACCCTGAAATTAATAAGGCCAATCACTGCGCTCATCCTCTCTCACTCCCACTCTCGCCCTCTGTGTTACAAGAAATTGTACCTTCCTTTCACACTAATTTGAACAGCAAATAATGTCCTTTATTTCTGGCATTCCCTGTACCCTCATTTCATTTCATTTCTCATTGTAATTTTGTCCATTAAGCTTAAGCTGATTAATTGCTAAAAGGTATTTAATTTTTCATAAGTATTTCCACTTCCATTTCGTTTTCTTTTGTAGCCGACGTACCATCACCCCAACCACCCAACCACATTGCTTCTCTGTTCGACAACCTCCTCCTCCTTAAAGCACCCCCACCTCCACCCAATTCATTTCGTTTGATTAAGAAATTCTCAAAAGGTGGGTGGGATGGCATTGGAATGAAACCTCTTAACGCTTCATTAGTTCTATACAAATGTTGCAATCAATAGGCAACGAAAGCAAAAAATAAAAGCCTGAACGCAGCCTGAAAGCCGTAAGAGAGAAAGCCTATTACAGCAGCAGCAGCACCAACAACAAAAGAACGTTTAAAACCATAAAAAAGAAAGCCATTCTAATTTATGGCTTAAAAGCATATTCAAGAAGAAACGAATAAAAAACTGAGAGACACAAGCGCAATAAAAATTATTGAGATAATTTGATTTGAGCCGTAAATGAGGCGTATGAGTGATATTCTTAGCGTCTAAGATTTATGAGAAATTAATATTAATCATACGATTAGGAGGGTAGTTAAATAGAATTCCGTAGGTATGAGGTGTAAGGTGTCAATAAAAAATATAACACACAAAATGTGTACCTAATAAAGAATGAAGATAAAGAAACTATTTGTATACTCATGGAATGAGGGAACGATTTATTAGACCCATTTAACGAGAAATATTTGAAATGAGTGATATAAATAGAACATAAAATATATGCATTTTCTGGTGGTCACCAAAATGATCAATTAAAAGAAAAGGACTCAGAAAATGTTGAGACAAATATGTAGAAGATGTAAGTGGTCCGTATAAGTTATTTATCTACACTACATTATTATTCATAGGTTTTGGAGAAGAGATAGATAAATATTGTCTCGTTAAGTAGTGCAGTTAGAGCTCAGGAAACTAAAGGGAAAATAGGGATAATTTTATTTTTTTGGGAGGAATTATTTCATTATATCCTACACCACAGGCTATAATGACTTTGTGCATTTGTTTGTAACACCCAAAAGGAAGCGAGGTAGACCCATTGTTAAGTATACCGATCGACTTAGAATCACTCTTTGAGTCGATTTAGAAATGTCCGTCCATCTGTCTGTCCATCTATTTTTGTAATCAAAGTACAGGTCGCAATTGTTGTTAGAACTAAATGAAACTTTGCACAATGAAGTTTTATGGGATAGGGACGACCGCTATTTAATCGGTTCAGAATTAGATATAGCTCCCATACAAATTTTACTCCCAAATTTACTCTTTCCGCTCTAGAAACCACATTCAAAAGTTCTTCTTCCAATTTGTCAGAACGTCATATATTTTCACTAGAAGCAGCTCTGGTAAAGATCGGCCAAATCGGTTCAGATTTATATATAGCTCCCATACAAATATCTCCTCCGACTTGAGTCTTTCCGTTCTAAATAGAACCCACATATTTCAACAGATTTTCTTCAAATTTAGCAAAACGACTTATATTTCAACTAGAAACAGCTCTGTTAAAAAATGGGCCAGATCGGTTCAAATTTATATATAGCTCCCATACGAATTTCACTCCCGATTTGACTCTTTCCGCTCTAGAAACCACATATTTTATCAGATTTTCTTCAAATTTAGCAAAACAACTTATATTTCAACTTATATTTCAACAAAACAACTTATTAAAAACTTCAGATTTATATAGCTCCCGTACAAATTTCTCCTCCGATTTGATATTTCCGGCCTAGAAACCACATATTTCACCAGATTGTCTTCAAATTTAGCAAAACGACTTATATTTCAACTAGAAACAGCTCTGTTAAAAAATGGGCCAGATCGGTTCAGATTTATATATAGCTCCCATACAAATTTCTCCTCCGATTTGACTCTTTCCGCTCTAGAAACCACATATTTTATCAGATTTTCTTCAAATTTAGCAAAACAACTTATATTTCAACTTGAAACAGCTCTGGTAAAAATGGGCCAGATCGGTTCAGATATATATAGCTTCAACACAAATTTGCCAACGAACTGATTATTTCCGCCCTAGAAATAAAATATTTTAAATGATTTTCTTCTAAGTCGGTACATCAGCTAATATTTGAAATAGAAACATACATGGCGAAAGTGGATCACATCGTTTCAGATATATATATATATATATATATATATATATATATATATATCCCCCACATAAATGACTCCGATTTAATTCTCTCCGCTCTAGAGACCACATATTTAACAGATTTCCATCAAATTTGGGAAAGCGTCTTATATATCAACTAGAAAACCTATGCTAAAAATGGGTCAGATCGGTTCAGATCTATATATAGCTCCCATGCAAAGTTTGCGTCAAGTTTTCTTACACAGATAGAAGTATAAAATGTACTACACATTCTTCTTCTTCTCTCGCTGTATCGTAGATCACCTGGTTCAAATGTAACGATGTTTTTATACCCTACACCACAGGGTATAATGACTAGGTGTAGGGTATCATATAGTCGGACACGCCGGACTTTAACCTTCCTTACTTGTTTTGATATGCGGACAACTTATTCTGACGGAACACTTCATATAGTTCCATCTTCTCAGTTTTGTTAGTACATACTGCATTTTTGTTGTGCAATAAAAATATAGACAAAATTTACCCTTAACCATACGAGAGACTATTAAAATCTGTTACTCAATCATCAATAATGCAACAGAAAACAAGTAAGGAAAGGCTAAAGTCGGGAGGGGCCGACTCTATGATACACTCCACTTTCAATCCGAATACAATTTAATTCGGTGAACACGTGAAAGATTTTTGTGTCCTGTAAATGTATGTGTTTGACAAAAAATGGTAAATCAGAAAGGACATTTGTATGGGGGTATATTGGCATCTGGAATATTGAATCTGTAATATGTATAGTTTGGCCAAAATCGCTTAAACATTTGGGAGCAACATTTGTATTTGCGCTATATCTAAATCTGAACCGATCTTAGCCACTTTCACCATAGGTTTTTTACTTGAATTATAAGCTGTTGTGCCAAATTTAAAGAAAATCGAGTACAATATGTGGTTTCTGAAGCGGCAAAAGTAAAATCGGGAGCCACATTTGTTTGGGGGCTATATCTAAATCTGAACCGATCTTACCAATTTTTGCATAGGTGTTTCTAGTTGGATTATAAGATGTTGTGCCAAATTTAAATAAAATTGGGTACAATATGCGGTTTCTAGAGCGGAAAATGTCAAATCGGGAGCGACATTTGTATGGGGGCTATATCTAAATCTGAACCGATTTTACCCACTTTCTGCATAGGTGTTTCTAGTTGGATTATAAGATGTTGTGCCAAATTTAAAGAAAATCGGGTACAATATGTCGTTTCTAGAGCGGAAAATGTCAAATCGGGAACGACAATGGGTCTATCTCGCTTCCTTTTGGGTGTTACAAACAAATGCACAAAGCCATAATACTCTCGGGGAGTGTATAAATATTTGATTATTTTACATTTTCTATAAATTATATTAATTTTATAAATGTACTTCTTAATTCTGAAAATAAAACTAGAATTTAAATTTATAATAAGAGATTACCTGTAGTTTAGAAGAAAAATTCCCATTTGAGATGCTGTTTAGATTGAATTCTCTTGGATATATGATTTTGGAGTAATGAAACTGTAATTCATTTTGAACTACTACTAACGATCTTTCGAACGATATATACGTGTATTTAAAGCTTTAGAAATCTGTGTGTTTTCGTCCAGAAAGCACATTTTGTTGAGAGCAAATTTAACTGGTTTGTTTGGGACTCAAAAGAAACTTAATAAAACCGGCTAAAAAAGTTTTAATATAGGGCAATTCCACGAGATTTCGACCCAGCATGGATTTCGATTTTTATGAAATTTTGTACATACATTCTACTAGTGGTTGCGGGTAATGCACCGTTTACCATAGCTCAAAGTTGTCCGCTGTTTAAGTTTTACAGTGGTCCAAAATTGGTTATCTCGGGTGTTTTTTTTTTTGAAGAGATGATTCTTTTTCGATATTATAACATTGGATCGCGGCATCAGATTTTAATGATATTGATGTCATCTGAAAGATTTATAGCTCCTCTTTCCAGGTCTGTCTTAAAATATGAATGTCCTGATGGTTCAAGGAATTCAAAAATATAAAAATAATTTTAATCCTTGAATATCCTGAAAATCATATCTATAATTTTCTTTATTTGATTCTCTACAAAATATCAAATATTCAGAGTGGGGTGGCCATAGGTTAAGAAATTATGGCTGTTTTCCAAAGTATTGCGTTATTTTAGCAAGACCAAAATTTGTCATTCATATCTTAGTGGCTTCTTATTAGAGTGGCTTCAAAGTAAAAGTTGTCGATGTTCCCGACTAAAATGAAAGATTGCTTTTATATATATGTTCTCACAAAATATTTCACTTTTATCCGTTCGTGAGCTGGACACGTTCAAAATAATCTCTATAAAACTGATTTTACTTGAAAATAATTCACGGAGAGCATGGTGAGAAAAAAAAAACTCACTAGAAATTAAACCCGAGCCTTATCAAACCATATCAAATACTTGTACAGGACAGATTTTTACCATTTCATTGCTAGTTTTATGCATTTTTACTCGATTTGTGTTTCTAGGCGCTCGTTGCAGAGGTATTGATTGCCAATTGCAATTTTAAGAACTTCTTAACCCATTGAGAGTTGCACATTTTTTCGAACTGTTCGTCCTTAATGAATTAATTGTGAAATAACAACTTTGCATCTTAAATACATTCTAGTCTTATGAAAAGCTAATTTTTGGAAAAAAATCTGAATTTTCGGTCTTTCAATGGATAAATTGGGAGGAAAACTGCACATGAGCTGTTAAAATAACATTTCCCTCCTAAGAACGAGACTATACAGAACTGCAACTATAGGTCACTAATATCAAAACTACAAACTCAGTTTTTTATTTCGTGGTCGCTGGTCCTTTAAGAGGACTTTTGTGTTATTTTAGCATTAACAATCATTTCAAATTCAAAGGAGTGAAATTTTAAATGGTTGTTAAGCTAAACTATAGATAGATGTACGAAATTTGAAGTATTTTTAACAGACATTCTTCCTTTCGTTTATCAATGGAAAGATTAACATTTCAGTTCTTTTTTTCAAAAATTAGCTTTGCATAAGACTAGAATGCGTTTACGATGCCAATGATTCCATATGTCAGTTGTTATTTCACAATTAACCTATTAAAAAAATGTGCGACCGTCATTGTGTTAAGAAGTTCTTAAAATTGCAGTTGAAGATCAATACCTGTTCAACAATAAATATGAATGAAATATTAAGGCCATGCTGAAATAAAGCAATACTTTGGAAAAACGTCTATAATTTCTTAACCTGTGGCCACCTCACTCTGAATTTTGTATATTTTGTTGAGAATAAAATAAGCTAAAATACAAAATAAAATAAAGAAAATTAAAGAAAGTTTGTTCAGGATATTCAAGGATTAAAACTATTTTTAATTTCTGTAGTCCTTGAACCATAAGGACATTCATATTTTCATACAGACTCGTGACAGATAAACATATATGGAACAACAAACATTTCACGCCTCCATATTCAATGCTGTTGCAAATTGTCTAAACAATTGTCCTACATGCCCCGTTTCTTTTTGGTATTCCATTAGAAAGTTTTATCAAATCCATTTTCCGATTGTGTTTTTTCTATTTTCTTCGAAACATAAATCCCCATCATGTGTGGTTAGATTTTCGTTTTTGGAAATCCTATCGAGCACATTGCCTTCTGCATTACACTCTTACATTGCTTCCCGTGGTTTTTCTGCTTTTAATCATTTCAACCGTAAGAGCGACTCCTGATTCATGACCACAGATGCCGTTACGGCACGAGAATAGTCCACACTTTTTTCGCGTTGAGTATTTGCCGACATACCATAGACACAATTATTCATCATAAGCACCCATTTTCATTTTCCGTTTTGATGACACCGCAACAATAATAACAACAAAAACGCGAAAGCGCTTTTTATCTACGAAGTCAGCGAGGTTGGTAAAGAAATGAAGGGAAGATAAGGTGGAAATTGTGGTTCAAAAAACAACTAGAGAGGCTACCAAGTGTAAGTTTAGAATACAAAATCATTTGTACCAAAATTCCGATTTTCTAAATGGAAGTGAACAAGCTTAGGGCTATGTTATATGGTAACTCACCCTAAGTTTTACGAAGCTAGCTACTCCTAGAATTGTAAAGTGCCAGCTGATACTTTCATTTGAAAATTGGCCATATTGGCCATAAACCTATTCATAAAGCTTTGTCATTTGAACTCGCTTTGGGTTGTTTACCCTTACCTAAACGTAACTGGTGTCAGCAAAAAATTGGAATTAACTAGTGAAAATTTCCTTGCGATGTGAGTTATCCAGACTCTTTTTGTTTCATATGGTGATGAAGTACGGTTTAAGGAAATTTTTGCCAATGTTAATGTTTCACCCTCGTTGCACATAAAAATCTGTTTCCGGCTACCATCGTCATATCAGAGTGCAGCACATATTATGGACAACCGATATTACTACCGAAAAAAAACACATATACAAATGGTTATATAGCGGAAAAAAGGGGAATTGAAACAAATATTTCCTAAACCAAAAAGGAAGAAAAAACACGAAACAACCAAATGCAACTACAATGTATAGGCAGACAGGCGTATAAACATGGGGACGCAAGTAGCACTGTGACACTTATTATAAGATGGCGGGAAAAAACCATTATCGTTATTATTGAGGGATTCTTCACTGCGACAAATAATCCAAATATAAATGAAATAGTACATTAATTGAATAAAGACAATGATTATGATTTATATATTTAAAACAAATAAGGAAAGGCTAAAGTCGGACGGAGCCGACTATATGATGAACTCCACTTTCTATCCTATCACAATTCAATTCGGCAAAAAAGTGAAATCGGGAAGGATTTTTGTATCCTGTAAATGTATGTGTTTGACAAAAAATGTTAAATAGGAAAGGACATCTGTTCGAGGGTTCACCATGGAATATAGGTGAAATAAAATATGTAAATTTTGGCCAAAATGGGTTAAACATTTGGGAGCAACATTTGTATATATATATAAACAATATATCTAAATCTGAACCGATCTTACCCACTTTCACCATAGGTGCTTTTAATTGCATTATAAAATTTTGTGCTAATTTTAAATAAAATCGGGTACAATATGTGGTTTCTAGAGCGGAAAAAGTCAAGTTTGTATGGGGGCTAAATCTAAATCTGAACCGATCTGACCGATTTTCCCCCATAGCCGTTTCCACTTCAATTATAGGGTACTGTGCCAAATTAGAAGCAAATCGAGTGAAATATGTGGTTTGTAGAGCGGAAAAATTCAAATGTATGGGGCTATATCTAAATCTGAACCGATCTGATCTACTTTCACCATAGGTGTTCCTAGTTTAAATATAAAATGTTTTGCCAAATCTGATACGATATGTGGTTTATTGAGTGGAAAAAGTCAAATCGGGAGTGAAACTTGTGTGGGAGCTATATATTAATCTGAACCGATCTGACCCATTTGCACAATGGCTGTTTATAGGACAAATATAAGATATTTCGCCTAATTGTAGGAGGATATTTTAAAATATGTGGTTTCTAGAGCAGAAAAAGTCAAATCGGGAGCGAAATTTTAATGGGAGCTATATAAATCTGAACCGATCTAACACATTTTTACCACAGGTATTTCTAGTTGAAATATAAGATGTTTTGCCAATTTGGAAAAAAATCTTTTGTAATATGTGGTACCTAGAGTGAAAAGAGTAAAGTCGTGAGTGAAATTCGTATGGGGGCTATATCTAAATCTGTACCGATGTTCTTCAAATTAAATAGCGTTCGTCCATGTCCCGAAAAACTTCGTTGTGCAAAGTTTCATTTGTTTCTGGCTATAGTTACGACCTGTATTGTGATTACAAAAATAGATGGACAGACAGACGAACATACGGACATTGGTAAATGGATTCAAAAAGTGATTCTAAGTCGATCGGTATAATTAACAATGGGCCTATCTCCCTTCCTTTTGGGTGTTACAAACAAGTGCACAAAGACATAATACTCTCGTGGAGTGTATAAAAAGTTTGGAGTCAATTTCGAAAGATTTCATTGCGCTGAATCAGAATATGATATCAAAATTGTCCCAAATTGTGCCTAACTTTTCTGTCATATTTACAATACAATCAAATAAACAAACAAAAAGTTTAGATAAAGGGTGATTTTTTAAGAGCTTGATAACTTTTTAAAAAAAAAAACGCATAAAATTTGCAAAATCTCATCGGTTCTTTATTTGAAACGTTAGATTGGTCCATGACATTTACTTTTTGAAGATAATTTCATTTAAATGTTGACCGCGGCTGCGTCTTAGGTGGTCCATCCACTTAGTCCAATTTTGGCATTTCCACGTTTTTGAGTAACAGAGACCCAATTGGTGCGAACGGCGACGAATCGAAAATTGGTGGTCATCATTAACACTGGCCGATACAGCTGCGATATTTTCTTCAGTTCGCACTCTACGTAAGCGTGTTGGTGGTTTAATGTCCAACAATGTAAATTTGGTGCGAAATTTAGTCACAATAGCCCGAATAGCCGCTTCAGTGGGTCGATTAAACTGACCATAAAATGGAAGCGCGCAATGAACTTTCTTAACAGAGCACGCATTTTGATAATAAAATTCAATAATTTGCAAGCGTTGTTCGTTTGTAAGACGATTCATGATGAAATGTCAAAGCATACTGAGCATCTTCCTCTTTGACACCATGTCTGAAATCCCACGTGATCTGTCAAATACTAATACATGAAAATCCTAACCTCAAAAAAATCACTCTTTATATTCGAATTTTTGGATATATTTTTTTTTTATTTTTTTATTATTTTTATACCCTATACCACTTCATGGGCTGGGGTATTATGAGTTAGTTTTCCGCCAAATATTTGTAAAACCAAGAAATAATCTAGCTAGATCCATACTTAGGTATACGGATCGCCTTAGAATCACCAGCTAAATCTATTTAACGATGTCTGTCTGTCCGTCTGCTGTCCATCTAAGCTTGTTCGCACTCTACAGGTCGCAATTGCTGTCTGATTGTCGTAAAAATGGGCAGAAGTTATTTGGCCCTAGGACGATTGGTATTGAATTTGGAGGAAATTGGTTCAGATTTAGATGTAGCCTCCATACAAATAACAATATAATTTACACTATTACTGCTCTAGAATACACATTTTACATGGGATCATGACAAAATTTTCAGTATCGTGTTATGTTTGAACTAGAAATAGTTAACGGGAAATTGGACCACATGGGTCCATGGTTTGATATAGCCCCCATACAAATGTACCACCGATTTACAATATTACTGCTCTAAAATGCACATTGTACATCGGATCTTGATCAAATTTCCAACACAATGTTACATTTAGACTAAAAATGCCTATTTTGAAAGCCACCTATATAGGTCAATGTTTTGGTGTAGCCTCCATACAAATGGGCCCCCAGTCCACACTATTATCTCTCTAGAACCCACATCTTACATTGGATCTTGATCAAATTTTGCAGATCATATTATATTTCAATATTGTACTTTACCTACAATACCTACTTTGAAAGTGATCTAAAAGGGTCTACTTATTAATGTAGCATTTGTGTGTAACACACAAAAGGAAGCGAGATAGACCCATTGTTAATTATACCGATCAACTTAGAATCACTTCTTGAATCGATTTAGCAATGTCCGTCTGTCCATCTATAGTTGTAATCATATTACAGGTCGCAATTATAGTCTTATCTTAACACAAATTGGCACAAGTAAGTTTCATGGATCAGGGACGAACGATGTTTAATTTGAGGTATATCGGTTCAGATTTAGATATCGCACCCATACAAAAGCCGCTCCCGATTTGACATTTTCCGCTCTAGAACCCAATTATTGATCCCGATTTTCTTTAAATTTGGCAAACCAACTTATAATCCAACTACAAACACCTATGCAGAAAATGGGTAAGATCGGTTCAGATTACGATATAGCTCCATACAAATGCCGCTCCCGATTTGACTTTTTCCGCTCTAGAAACCACATACTGTACCCGATTTTCTTTAAATTTGGCTCAACACCTTATAATCTAACTAGAAACAGCTATGCTGAAAGTGGGTAATGTCGGATGAGATTTAGATATAGCCCCTATACAAATGTTGCTCCCAACTGTTTAACCGATTTTGCACAAAATTTACATATTTTATTTCACCTATTTCATTCCAGATTTCAATATGCCCCCATACAAATGTCCTTTCCGATTTAACATTTTTGTCAAACACATACATTTACAGGATACACAAAAACTTCCCGTTTTTACTTTATTACCAAATTGAATTTTACTCGGATAGACTTTAGCCTTTCCTTACTTGTTATTATTAACCCTCTAGGGCCCACATTTTACATCGGAAATTTATCAAATTTTGCAGATTATATTATATTTCAACTAAGAACACATACAATGAAAGTCAAATTAAAGGGTCCATATTTTTTTATAACCCCATACAAACTGGGGCCCCATTCTACTCTATTATAGCTCTAGAACCCACATCGTACGTTTGATCTCGATACAATTTTGTAGATCATGTTATATTTCAATTAAGAATATCTACTTTTAAAGTGATCTGTATGAGCCCACTTTTTAATGTAGTGCCTTTACAAATGTCCCTTATTTTTAGTATTATACCACATTTTACATCGGAAATTTTTCAAATTTTGCAATTTCAACTAGCAATATCTACAACGAAAGTCAAATATACGGGTCCATATTTTGGCACAATCCTCGTACAAATGGTTCCCCCGTCTTACATAGTTAGGAACAATTACAGCAAAAGTGGAGCATTACGCTAGGAAATTGCCATCGCTCATTATCAGTTTCTGATTTGTTTACATAACACTTCAGATTCAACTTATTACAGCCAATCAAATTTGCCATATTCGTTAAATTTTCTTTTATTTTAAGTTAGAAAAGGAGTAAATAAGCCCATTCCAAAGCATTTTTAGTTTTTTTGGGCCACTGTACACTAGACATTCCTCTGACTCTGTAGAAGCGCAAATTAAATAAATTTTGATGTTAGTATTTTTAGATGAAAACGGGACGAAAGATCATGAAAATAGTACCAATCAAACTGCTGCATGAATTTCTGTGTATACATTCAATAGGGATACTCAACTTTCCAGGACTTCTCACCCATTCGTTATCGATTGGGCAGACGCTCGTGCAATACGTATGTGGAATCGACTTCCGCCAGATATCTTTACCGCTAAATACGACATTCAGAGATTCAAAACAGACGCCAACAAAGAAATACTTTGCCCTTTTCTGCAGTTATTGATTTCACATCACTTCCTCCACAAATGCACCACTGTGCGGCAAAGTAATATAAAATCACTAAAAACTGCAAAACAAATACACATACATACGTATAAACATTTATAGTGGGCACATGTCCACACATACACTTAGAATCACACATAGATCACATGAACAAACCCTCAACTACAGCTCACAACAATGGAAACAGGAAATGTGACCATACAGCCGGATATGAACACATAACCAAACATTCGCTGTAAACGGATGCCGTTGAATCCAAAGCGGTTGGACCGTGGGCAATAACAGCAAGAGTGGGCGGGGGATGGGTTGCACGGCGACAGTAAGTGTAACATTTTTGCCATTTTCATAACGAAAAAATGCGACAATTTAAATTCTTTGCTGCAAACAAAAGCAACAAAAAGTGGCCACATTTTTTTATGCTCCTGCAGGCGAGCACTGACTGACGGCCTGAAGTGCCACAAAATCCATACACATCCATATTGCTCATATAAAAATTTGTTGGCTACTGTACTGGTCCGCGCTCTGCATCCCTCTGACATAGTTGTGATCCATGGAGCAAAGCGGAAGTAATGTTTCATGTGTGATGGTGGGTGGACTACGAAGACCCCAGGGAGCGGTCCCTTTTCGATGTATCGAGTTCCATATGTGTTCGCTAAAGTTTGGCTTAACGCATTTTCTAAAGGTTTACTTAACAAATATCATACCCGCCACCATCCACGTCACCATCTCTATCATCATCATCATTGTTTGCTGAGCAGACAGACCGGAAGTAAAGTGAAATTTATTTTATTTTTTGCTCCTCTCTCTTACTCACTCACTCACTCTGTGTTTCTATCCTTGTAAAATCGAACAAAAAACGTACTGCCAGAAATATAATATGTGCGTCTGCCTGTCGACGAGGAAAAATATCTCAAATAGCTGCTCATTTATCTACATTACATGTGGCACCCTTCTTGCACTGGAATTTTGTCTGGCGCAGTTTTTTCTTTTTTTTTTGCTTTTGCATTTTAAATGACCAGCATTTGTCTTTGGACAGATATGAGGGTTCTGGTCGAAACAATGGCACGCAATCACCCGAAAAAAGTTGTCTCTTAATATGAGGTGATTTCGGGTCGATAACGGGGTTGTGAAAAGTTCAGCTGAAATTATGTTGTCAATGAAATGTCAAGGCAAAAAAAATAAAAAACTTAGAGTATAAGTAAAAAGCGGCGTCATGTTTGGTCTAAACCGACTCGTTTATACTCTCTATGGCGGATTGCCTTCAAGAAATGTTACACAGGTCAAGTAACCAAGTCATATCAATCTCAGTGGAAATTATGACTAACTCGTGGAATGTTCGGTTGAACTCCACTCAATTGGGGATATAATTCACTGCATGTGAACTCGAAGTTCGAACGTGGGGGATTAAGAGTTTTCACCAAAGTGGGCGACCAAGGAGAAAGGAAATATCATCGTTTTATTTAAAACAAATAAAACAAAGATAAGTTCGGCCGGGCCGAACATTCTATACTCTCCCCAATGGATTGCATTCAATAGACGCTGTCGATTTTCGTATAAAAGCTTTAAATTGCAGGAAAATATCAAAATTTTTTTAATATAGCCAAACCAAAACAAATACAAATATTAAAAAAATAATTTTATAAATAAATATAATTTTTTTATAAGGACCTTGCCTACCAATACGTTTACATATAGAAATAATACTTCAAGTCAATTCAAAAAATAAATGTTCTTATATTTATATCTTCAAAAAAGCTTAAAAACCATAAATATTGGTAGATAGTGGGTGCTATAGTTGATTGTATTTCCATTCTATTTTAATTCCAAAAGTACAAATTTTGAAAATCTATTATCTCACTTACACAGTGCAAAATAACCTAAGTTTATGATTCAACCAATTTTTGCCGTAAAAGTAGAAAAGAATTTGAAAAAATCTTTTAGATTGCGTGTCTATGCAGTCACATGAATGTATACAACGAATCCATGATTCTAGCAGCGACAATTTCGTTGGTACCATTTTTATCCCCTTTTGTCCTAGTTTACCCCCTTAAGAGTATGACTATCTAAAATCTTTTTATAGGATTAGAGGGATGTACACACCGAATTTCATAATTCTAGCGGTAGCCATTTAGTTGGTACTATTTTTATCCCTCTGTTCCCATTTTATCCCTTGAAAGTACGAATTTGAAAAAAAAAATATATTTCGTGTCTACGCGGCCAGAGAAATGTATACTCCGAATTTCATGACTCTAGCTGCGGTCATTTGGTTATTAATATTTTTATCCCCTTTTTCCATTTTAACCCCAAAAAGTACGAATTTCGAAAAATCCGTTTATTTTACGTGTCTACGAAATGAGAGGAATGTATACACCGAATTTCATTGTCTTAGGTGCAGCCGTTTGGTTGGTACCATTTTTATCCCACTATTCAATTTTTCCCACTAAAGTACGACTTTTTCAAAAATATTTTCATATTATGTATCTACTCTATTAGAGGAATGTACACGCCAAATTTCGTGTTTCTATCTGTTGTCGTTTAATAGGTACCATTTTATCCCTTTTTGTCCCATTTCGCCCCCCTACAAATAAAAATCACTCTGCGCTTTTATGCTATAAGTGGAATGTGCATTGCAAATATCAAATAAATACAAGCTAATATATTCAAAAATCAAGGTGAAATATTCTAAATATTAGAGGTATTTTCAGTCCTTGTTAAGGAAAATTTGTTCCCTCTGTGCCGATTTCGCCCACTTTCAATCCCAACCAAGCTGCAACCATAAAACACATTTAGGGAACATTTTAACCTCTAAGCTCCTTTCGTTCGTAAGCTAGCGTGCTTTCAAAAGACGGACATGGCTATATCGTCTTAGAATTTTACTACGACCCAGAATATATATACTTTATGGGGTCTCCGATGAATATTTTAAGGTGTTACAAACGGAATGACAAAGTGAATATACCCCCATCCTTAGGTGGAGGGTATACCAATTTCCTTAGGCTCGGTATTTCATTGCGGAGAATAGCAATCAATTTTTAAGCACTTTCTGAAGTCCTTCTTTCCTTATATTTTTATACCCTCCACTTCCAGGATGGAGATATACTAACTTTGTCATTCCGTTTATAACACCTTGAAAAATCTACTTGAGACCCTATAAAGTATATATATTCTTGATCGTCATAAAATTCTAAGACGACCTAGACATGCCTGTTCCTTTGTTCGTCCGTCTGTTGAGAGCACGCTAGCATCTAAACGAAAAGAGCCAGGCTTACAGCCATAAATCGGTTGGGATTGCAATTGGGCGAAATTGGTCCACTGGGAAAAATTTTCCCCCCACAAGAATTGAAAATACCAATAATAACCACTAATATTTTATAGTATTTATCCATGTTTTTCCAAAATGTCTGATTATGCAGGGTGCGGCAAAAGTCGTGAAGTGGTTTGAAACAATCATAACTTATTTAATTTTTAATTTAAATTTATTTTTCTTACAAAATAATAAAAATCTGTAGATTTTTTTTAAATTTATGTGTGAAAGATTACGTCACGTAAGCGACCACCATTTTCAGCTGCGCAAAGTTGAGAACTTTCAAGAGCATTTTGCATGACATGAATCAGAGTATCTGGCTGCAACGCTCTTATTTCGGCTCGAATAATCTCCTTCAGATGTTCAAGGGTTCTTTGTTACGCCCTCTCTTTTAAATATCCCCAAAGGAAATGAATCAGGTGCTGTTAAATCCGGCGAACGGGTCAATTGAATGCTGAATTTTTGGAAATTAAACGTTCGCCAAAAGTCTCCCTTAGGAGGTGCATAGTGGTTCGAGCAGTGTGTGCAGTGGCCCCATCTTGTTGGAACCATGGATGGACGGTGAATTCAGCACATTAAAATGACGACAACACACAGTGAATTATCAGCGACAAAAACTCCCAAATTTCATGCGCCAAAATCTAAACTTTGCTGATTGAATTTTGTAAAGAACATTCGTATTAAGCATTCTAAAATATTTTGCCAATATCGCGATTAATTTTAGCTGAGGACAAATTTAAAGTTCATAAATGCTAAACTAGTTGCAAATTTCATCATAAGAGTGATTATTTTGTTGGGATGTATCTCGGAAACCATGTATCGTATTGGAAAATCGTTTAGTTCTTAGGAAACAGGAGCCCTTGAGGTGTTCTTTTGCATTTAAAAAGTGTAATTATGTTTTCGATTTCCTTTTCAGACAGGGGTTTAACTGAAGGTTGTATTTATTTATTATTGTTAATATTCTAAAGTGTAAAACTATATTTGCGAGGCCGACCGATGCCTCGGTATTTACAAATATTGTTAAACTATTGCCTTTTTTATTCATTTTAAAAAGGATATTCTGCTTATAAAGGGTGTTTTTTATTGGGGTATAGAACTTTAAGTTGGCATCACTTTTTTAACTGGCGGCCATTTTGTCAGCTGTCAAGTGATTAATATTTAGTTTGGTTTGCCATTTCATCATGAACAGGTTGACAAAAGAACAACGCTTGCAAATCGTGCAAATTTATTTCGAAAGTAATGGTTCAGTTCGCGAAGTTCACCGCAAGCTCCGTCCATTTTATGGTCGACATAATCGTCCATCAGAGCAATTAATTCGGTTAACCATGGATCGTTTTCGCACTACGTTTACTCTATGTGATAATACGCATCCGCAGAGACGTCGAACAGTGCGCGCCGAAGAAACAATTGCCGCTGTAGAGCAAAGTGTTGAAGAGGACCCGAATGAATCGATTCGCCACCGTGCACTGCAATTGGAGCTTTGTCCATCAACTTTATGGAAGATTTTGCGGTTGAAAATTGGACCTGTAGAATTGGCTATATTCGAGCCAGCCGCGGCGGCCACATGCCCGAAATCATATTTAAACATTAATGGCATAAAATTATCCTTCCAATAAAGCCAAATTGATGGACATTAAAATGATTTTCTTGTGTTTTATTTCAATTCGAAGTTCTATACCTCAATAAAAAACACCCTTTAGCTGCCAACATCGAACTAATTACTGAAATGGTAAAACCTTCTAAGCCAAAAATGAAGCAATACTTTATTCGTTGCTCTCTGTTAATGTATTTATGAAAATTTATTTAAAGCATACTTTAGGGATGTAAGGTTTTAAGGCATGCGAGGTGGGAGTAGTTGTGGGCGGATTTAAACAAAAAATGTTTTTGAGCTAATTTGAGGGTATAAGGGATGTGTGTGAAATTTCAGGGTCCTGCTATATTTCTTCTAACTTTTGCAGCAGCTTGCATGAAAAATTCCACTGTGCGACGGTTCGTTGAGTTTGAATTATTGATCGATGATGTTCAAAATAAAATTCTATGATTTCGGTTCGTTGGATGACGTTGTACAAGTCCTAAAAGAGAAATGGGGAAAAACTAAATTAAAAAAGAAATTAATTTTTCAAATCTCATCGCAACTTTTGCCGCACCCTGTACTTACTTGATATTGGGTATGCGCATTCCCCATATAAGAAAAACGTGCACCATAAAGTGATTCTTATTCGCAGGGGTGAAATGGGGCAAAAAGGGATAAAAATGGTACCTATTGGCAATAGCTAGCAACACGAAATTTGGTGTATAGTATTTTTTCCAAATTCGTTCCTTAAATGGATAAAATGGGAATTGAGGGATAACAAGTGAAAAGACGTTAAGTTCGATCGGGCCGAATCCTATATACCCTCCATCACGGAGTGCATTCCATAGTATTGCCGGCAGATTAGAGGCCGTCGACTGTACATAGAAGTGTGGTAAATTGATATGAACATTACGATATTTGTTTACTATTTCAAACTACAAAGCATACTTATTATGTCAATTGCTTGAAATAAATTATGAATGAATAGTAAATTATCTACGTTGCCAGAGTGTAAACACGAAATTTCATGATTCTTGAATTTCATTGAATTTCACTATTGTAACTGCAGCCGTCTGGTTGATACCATTATCCCCCATCGCCCCATTTTCTTCCTAAAACATTTTGAAAAATTCCTCTATGTTTCGCGTCTACACAGTCAGATGAATGCATAACTTCAGCGGTTGGTACCATTTTTATCCCCTTAGCGCCTACACATTCATTGTATGCCTACACCGAGTTTCACGATTTCAACTTCAGTGGTTTGGTTGGTACCATTTTTTCCCCTCTTTCCAATTGTTTCCTTAAAAGTACGAATTGTGAAAAATCCATCTATTTTATGTATCTACGCAATTACAGGGATGTGCATGCCAAATTTCATGTTTCTAGCTGTTGAGGTATCAAAGGTACCATTTTTATCCCTATTTGTCCCATTTCGGGAAAAATAGCTCATTTCGTTCGGCGGCTAGCGTGTTTTCAACAGACAGGCGGGCATGGCTAGATCGTCTTAGAATTTTACCACGACCCAGAAAATATATACTTTATGGAGTCTCCGATGAATATTTTAAGGTGTTACACACGGAATGACAAAGGTGGACGGTATAAAAATGGTACCAACCAAACGGCTGCGCCTAAATTAATGAAATTCGGTGTATACATTTCTCTGATTGCGGGATTTTTCGAAATTCGTCCTTTTTGGAGTTAAAATGAAAAAGGGGATAAAAATTTTACCAACCAAATACCGCAGCTAGAGTCATGAAATTCGGAGTATACACTCCTCCGACTGCGTAGAGACGAAAAATGAAAATGTTTTTCAAAATTTGTACTTTTTAGGGATACAATGGGAACAGAGGGATAATAATGGTACCAACTAAACGGCAACAGCAATTCGGTGTGTACATCCCTCTAATGGCGTAAACACGTAAAATAAACAGATTTTTAGAAAGTCGTTCTTTTAAGGATTACATTTTGAAAAATGGGATCAAAATGGTACCAATGGCAGCATCTAGAATCATGGAATTCGGTGTTTTTCGATATTTTTATTTTATTTTATTGGCAGCCTCTGCGAAATGCAATCCATGGTGGAGGGTATATAAAATACGGCCCGGCCGAACTTAACGCCATTTTTACTTGTTGTATTCAAAGTATTCCTCGAAATTATTTTCCGATCATAACAAAAACAGACAGACGTAAGTTCCGTGGCACACTTATTTGAATTAAATCGATTCGAACTGGAATATTGTCCAGGCTTAATACCACTTTGCATCTATATTTAACAGAATGCACATTTATTTGCAAATGGCATGGTGACATTTATTTACAATTGGCATTGTGACATTTATTACTTAGCTGCAGACTACCACTATCATGATTTCCACCCTGCCAAAGGTTCCCCAGGTGGCTTCGCAGCGACTTTTCAAATCAAATATTGATTACAGACCAAAAAATACAGACGAAAAAAAAGCGATTCATATATAGCTCCCATACAAATCTCCTGCCCGATTTGAATTTTTCCGATCTAGGGATAGAATAGAAGAAATAAGAGAGTGCCAACTGAATATAATATCTTTTGGAGCTAGTTCTTATTTTTTATGTTTTGGTATGATATACATTTCATCAGACTATTGATCAACTAATACTAGAGTATCGACTTAATCTTATATCTAATGAAGCATTTCATTTGTTTTATTTTATTTTTTTTTTGTTTTTGGCCGAATTTAATTAATACAACTTCCATTGATTTCTTCATTCGTAATCATTAAATTATATGTGTCATTTCCTGTTGAGTTCTTAATCTCTTTAAGAGTACTTTCCCTGGTATAATAAGAAAATATGATTTTAATAATTAACAAGTGCTGTGTGTATATGCGAGAGTACACATCCATCTATCCATCCATACATATGCGCATGCATATGTAAGTATGTGTGTATGTGTATTAATTAATATAATTCTAAATTTAATAATAACAGCAATAACATTAGATCCTGTAGCTCCTTAATGTAAACACATGCTGGTTATAAAGGTATATATGTACATTAGGGTGTGTAGTCGGTATGAAAAGAAGTGAAAATAAGTAGAAATTAAATTGTGCACAAAAATTAAAGAAGCTAAAATCATTAAAGCAGCATTTGCATGGGGTCTATATCTAAATCTGAACCGGTCTTACCCACTTTACAATAGATATTGCTAGCAAGATTATAATGTGTTGTGCCAAATTTGAGAAAATGAGTAAAATATTTGTTTCTAGATCGAAGAATGTAATATCGAAAGCGTCATTTGTATGGGCGCTGTCCGATCTTACTCGCTTTCACCATAGGTGTCTGTAGTTAGATTATAATGTGTTGTATCAAATTTGAAGAAATTCTGGTAAAATATGTGGATTCTAGAGCGGAAAAAAACAAATCGGTAGCGAAATCCACTATTACTTGATAATTGATGTTTTTACAAATGTTTTACAAATGTGGAAGCTAGGCCAATACACCACTAGCCTTCTAGTATCTCCCACACAAGTTAGCCGGACCTAAGGAAAATATAAGACCTTATAACATTCATGCATATGTTATCGTAGAGTGAGGGTATATCTAAGTCGGATTAGCCAACTGACGCTTAATTAATTGTTTTCTACTGAAGGTGTTGTATATTTGGAGAGGTTAACTCAAATTCGTAACTATTTTTTAATTAATATACAATACTTTTATTAAATATAAATAAGAATTAAGAAGTGATTTGACTTTTATATAGAACTTGGAGCCATTATTCGGAAAGTACTCTTGTTCTAAACATGTGATATTCTGTCATAATATGTTTTCATTTCAAAATTTGATGTGACTGAGAAAGCACATCGGTTCTAATCATATGAAATTTTTTCAAAATATCGTTTCCCGTTCAAAAGTAATTTAATTCCGAAAATAGTTTTGAAATCACTGTGTTATTTATATATGAGGGTTGTATTATACAATTTATAATGGTTAATATTATACAATTTATAAGGGTTGGTATTATACAATTTGTCTTAAATTTATACCATTTCATTACTAAGTCAGTCTAATAATAATTCCCTCAAATTTCACCAGAATCCGTTAAGAAAATATGCAAATTTCCTAATACAGTTTGTAAAAAACATAATTTCCAGATATTCGACCTTTTGACACTAAAGCGCCGCGAGTTCCCAGCAAAAAATATCTGGATATTGGAAACTATGTTATTGTTATTGCAGTGTTACTGAGTGCGCAAGAAAGTATACATTGCTGAAACTCTGCATGACTCGAATGCAATAGGGTCATGCAAAGACCTAAAGTTCTGATCTCTATCTTTCTTTCCATAAAATAAATACAATAGAAATACAAAATAAAAAAATCGCATACACCCTCGTCATTCCTTTAACAAGCAAATGATGAACATATCGTCCAACTTGCGAATTGAGTAGAGCACGTGGCTATCGTTCCCTGTTCAAATCTCCGCTGAGACAATTTATTTTCAAACTAGACATGACATTATTGCACCCAAGTAATTATTGCACCCAATTGGAGATATTCACCACAAAAATTTGCGCAGGTACGTAAGGGAATCTCTCCTTGAAAATAGAGCAGGTATAATGACTACCGGACGTCATTGGACTTCAACAAAAAGTACACAAATGCCATCCGGAGGGAAGAATCCCTAACAAGGGCTGAAAATACCCACATACTTTTTCCAAACTTATATATTTATATATAAAGGGTGATTTTTTAGCTATTATCTTTTTGGCAACACTGGTTTAACAGCTGACGCACGTATCGTGTTTTGTTTCACTGTCAAACATCTTCAGTTTGGTTATAATTTAACCATGAATCGTCTTACAAACGAACAACGCTTGCAAATTATTGCATTTTATTATCAAAATGCGTGCTCCATTTTATGGTCAGTTTAATCGACCCACTGAAGCGGCTATTCGGGCTATTGTGACTAAAATTTCGCACCAAATTTACATTGTTGGACATTAAACCACCAACACGCTTACGTAGAGTGCGAACTGAAGAAAATATCGCAGCTGTATCGGCCAGTGTTAATGATGACCATCAATTATCGATTCGTCGCCGTTCGCAGCAATTGGGCCTCTGTTACTCAAAAACGTGGAAATGCCAAAATTGGACTAAGCGGATGGACCATTTGAGGCGCAGTCAAGGTCAACATTTGCATGAAATAATCTTCAAACATTATATTATATGGACCGTACTATCGATTCAAATACAGATTTCATGCATTTTTCTGAATTTTATGTGTTTTTTTTTAATTTTCCTAAAGCATTTAAAAAAATCACCCTTTAGTTACATACACTCGAAATTTAGTATGTCCTTTTTTCTTCTAAAATTTTCATTAAGTATGTTTCCCACTCCTCACTGCTGAATATAATAACAAATATATTTTTTCTCACAAAAAATGGCACCATATACGTTAAGGGGTCTCCGATGAATATTGCAAACGGAATGACGGTATGGTTAAATTAATTTGGCACCATTGTGCAATTGTGGGTAGTACAAAAATCTAATCCATTATTTATTTATTTTATTTTAGCAAAAGAATTTCCAATGTGGATAATTATTTGTATACACTCCATGAGAGTATTATGTCTTTGTGCATTTGTTTGTAACACCCAAAAGGAAGGGAGATAGACCCATTGTTAATTATACCGATCGACTTAGAATCACTTTTTGAATCGATTAACCAATGTCCGCCTGTCTGTCCGTCTGTCCATCTATTCTTGTAATCGCGATACAGGTCGCAATTGTAGCCAGAACCAAATGAAACTTTGCACAACAAATTTTTTTGGGATAAGGACGAACACTATTTAATTTGAAGAAAATCGGTTCATATTTAGATATAACCCCCATACGAATCTCACTCCGGTTTGACTCTTTTCACACTAGATACCACATATTTTAACAGAATTGGCAAAACACCTTATATTTCAACTGGATATAACTGTGGTGTAAATGTGTTAGATCGGTCCAGATTTATACATAGCTCCTATACAAATTTCGCTAGCAATTTGACTTTTTCTGCTCTAGAATCCACATATTTTAAAAGATTTGCTTCAAAATTGGCAAAACACCTTATATTTCAACTTGAAACATCCATGGTGAAAATGGGTCAGATCGGTGCAGATTTACATATAGCTCCCACACAAATTTCGCTCACGGATTGACTTTTTCCGCCCTATAAACCGCGTATTTTCATCGAATTTCTTCAAATTGACAATAACACGTTATATTTGTTATTGGAAGAACTTATTGTATGCGTGTTAGTCACTTCATTCCATGTTTGGATATAGCCCCGATACAAATATTCTTTTCGATTAGACAAATTGGACCAGGTCATATTACCCTGTGATTAGGAAACAAACAAAGATCCTTCCCATTTTCACTTTTTTACCGAATTGAATTGTATTCGGATAGAAAGTGGAGTGTATCATATAGTCAGTCCCGCACGACTTTAGCCTATCCTTACTTGTTTTACTCCACGAATTATCCATTCAACGGGCCACTCTAATATATTTGCATATGCATGCGTATATAAGTGCGAAGAAATAAAGTCAAACCAACGGACTCACACGTCCCTATAAAGATGTTTGATTGTACACAAACACACACAGACGCACACATGTACTTACATACCCGGAAAAATATTTGTTTATATATGCTAAGTAAATGTGTTGGTACAAGAGCGAATGTATGTGTGTGTGTGTGAGTGAGTGCGTGCGAGCGAGCGAGTGAGTGTGTGTGTAAAATTAAGTTTTGTTGCAATTAAATATGCACATTCTCATTAAAACTTTGTGCCATTAATAAATGCCACCAGGGATGCCATATAACACGTTCATTTATACAAACACACACACACGCACGCAAGCACATACAAACAAACACTAATATACGGGATGTGAACATAAATGTGTGTGCTCACATTTATGCTCAAAATACATTTAAAGCATACTTTTTACACTCACACACACATTTAAGCTACAGCAATATTCATACAGCGAAACATATACAAACACATATGAGCTTGTAAATGTTGTATGCGTGTGTGTGTGAGCATGTCAATATGTATGTGAACATAATGTTGTGTGTGTGCAGAATTTTATGTTTGTAAGTAAAGCAAAAGATCCATAAAAACCTTTGCCCCCCTTCACCATGCCCCTCCCGATTCGAATCCTAATGCATGTGCGTATTTGTATTAGTATCTGCGTGCGTGTGTGTGTGCTTGCATGAGTATGTGTTAACATTAAAAATGCAAACATAATCACACGCCAAAGTGACAATGTCGAAACTCATATATTTTTCCTCTCCGGTGCCGGAATGAATACCTTTTTTACGTTCGTTTGACATTCCCTACACTTTCACCGCCAAGTTGGTGTAGGTAGCTCTGCTTGTGTGTTTATACATACATGTGTATGTTGTGTGTGTGTGTAAGTGTGACTCTGAAGTTTCCTTTTCCTTTTGCCGGTAACAAATGACATTGTATTTAAGCATATGTACGAATGCCTTCAAACACAGGCACAGTGGTCGGCAAACCAACAAATCGCAACTAATTAGGTGTCTAACGAGGGCAGTTTAATAAGGGCAACATATTCAAGAAAGAGCTCTAAAATTGAATAAAATTTAATTTTTATGAAAACAGAGGAAATAGAGGCGAAATATTATCACACATTTGCTTGACACTGTAAACATCCTATCCAAATCATCGACTTGCTTAACTCTTCTTGTTCCCGCAAATCAAAGATTTACTTCGCGGACATCGACTTGTAAATATTTGCTCTCACTTTCCCTTGATCACAACCACTGTGCAGTGTAAACCCCTCCCCGTACATTTTCTGCCAAATATTCTCCTTTTGATCTCATTTTCGGTCTCTCGCCAAGAAAAGCTGAACAGTTACGAATTAAAACAACATACGTATGCATGACTTGAGTCCAAGACACATACAAGCACACCCACACAATTACACACATCCAAACAGGCATGACCATTAAGTAACTTCCAAGGAGGAGCAGCACTGAATTGGGTGGGGAGCTACAGTAGTCTCAGTATAAGTATCTTACAAGATGTATTATGTTATTTTCTTAAAACATTACAACCTGAAATAATGTTGAATAATTGATAATGTCTCTAAGGAGACATACAAGGAACTCGCATTCACACATAAACACAAACCCAAACACACTTGTATTTGTTTGTTGTTGCTAGATGTGTGTATGTGTGTGTGCAGGTGCGTGTGTGTTTTGGGGTTTTTGTAAACGTATAACAAATCCTTGATTAGATTAAATGTAACATTTGTAGGGTCAATAACAAGACCATAAACAGGTAGGAGCCATAAAACAAAGAGACACACATAACAATGGCCACGGCAACGATAAAACGGGCGTAGATTTGTAACAGCCACATTCAGTGGCGTTGCAACATAATCATAAAGATTTTGTTGCTCATGCTAATGACGAGCAAAGTAACAAGACTTCTAGAAAACGAAATACTTATCTTTGGCTATCTGAGGAATATTCCTCGGGATTATTGCGAAGAAATACAAAAGTTTTGTAGACAAATCTGACGAATTTTAAAGTTTAAATTTAAACTAACGATTATTTTGACATTGAAAGGTAGAATAACATTCATATTTATTAAACCCTCCACCTCCAGGAATGGGGTATACTAACTTTGTCATTCCGTTTGTAACACCTTGAAATATAGAACTGATACCTATAATGTATTCGAGAAATATTGTATGTCTGTCTGTCCTTCCTCCAGTACGTCCGTCTGCTGTCCCTCTAAGCTTGTTCGCACTCTACAGGTCGCAATTGTTGGCCGATTGCCATGAAGTTTGGCAGAAGTAATTTTTCTTCTGCCCAAGGACGATCGGTATTGAAATCTGTTCAGATTTAAAGGGTGATTTTTTAAGAGCTTGATAATTTTTTTTTTTTTTTTAAAAACGCATAAAATTTGCAAAATCTCATCGGTTCTTTATTTGAAACGTTAGATTGGTCCATGACATTTACTTTTCATTTAAACGTTGACCGCGTCTTAGGTGGTCCATTCGGAAAGTCCAATTTTGGGCAACTTTTTCGAGCATTTCGGCCGGAATAGCCCGAATTTCTTCGGAAATGTTGTCTTCCAAAGCTGGAATAGTTGCTGGCTTATTTCTGTAGACTTTAGACTTGACGTAGCCCCACAAAAAATAGTCTAAAGGCGTCAAATCGCATGATCTTGGTGGCCAACTTACCGGTCCATTTCTTGAGATGAATTGTTCTCCGAAGTTTTCCCTCAAAATGGTCATAGAATCGCGAGCTGTGTGGCATGTAGCGCCATCTTGTTGAAACCACATGTCAACCAAGTTCAGTTCTTCCATTTTTGGCAACAAAAAGTTTGTTAGCATCGAACGATAGCGATCGCCATTCACCGTAACGTTGCGTCCAACAGCATCTTTGAAAAAATACGGTCCAATGATTCCACCAGCGTACAAACCACACCAAACAGTGCATTTTTCGGGATGCATGGGCAGTTCTTGAACGGCTTCTGGTTGCTCTTCACTCCAAATGCGGCAATTTTGTTTATTTACGTAGCCATTCAACCAGAAATGAGCCTCATCGCTGAACAAAATTTGTCGATAAAAAAGCGGATTTTCTGCCAACTTTTCTAGGGCCCATTCACTGAAAATTCGACGTTGCTCGTTAGTAAGTCTATTCATGATGAAATGTCAAAGCATACTGAGCATCTTTCTCTTTGACACCATGTCTGAAATCCCACGTGATCTGTCAAATACTAATGCATGAAAATCCTAACCTCAAAAAAATCACTCTTTAGATATATCCACCATACAAATATCCCATCAATGTACCCTATTACTGCTCTAGAATACACATTTTACATTGGATATTAATTCAGGATCATGTTATATTTGAACAGCTAAAGTAAATATGGACTACATGGGTCCATGTTTTGATATAGCCCCCATACAAATGTAACTCCGTTAGAGCAGTAATGCACATTTTACATCGAATCTTGATCAAATTTCACGCACCATGTTACATTTAGACGAGAAACACCAACATTTAAAGCCAGCTATATAGGTCCATGTTTTGATATAGCCCCTTTACAAATGGGACCCGTTTAGAGTAATCAAACCCGAGACCGAAAACCTGGTCAACCGCGTTTTTCGTATGAGACCGACCGTCGGATTTCTTAAAATCGCGGTTTTTGGAAAACTGGGAAACCCGGTTTTTATACCCTCCACCTCAAGGATGGGGGTATATTCACTTTGTCATTCCGTTTGTAACACCTTGAAATATTCATCGGAGACCCCATAAAGTATATATATTCTGGGTCGTGGTAAAATTCTAAGACGATATAGCCATGTCCGTCTGTCCGTCTGTCTGTCTGTTGAAAGCACGATAGCGGCCGAACGAAATGAGCTAGGAGGTTCAAATTTGTCCTAAATATGTCTTATGGTTGCAGATTGGTTGGGATTGAAAGTGGGCGAAATCGGCCCAGAGGGAAAAATTTTTCCCTCATAAGGACTGAAAATACCCATAATATTTAGAGTATTTCAGCATGTTTTTTGAACATAATACCTTGTATTTACTTGATATTTGCAATTCGCATTCCCTTTATAGCATAAAAGGGCTCCATTGAGTGATTTTTATTTGTAGGGGGCGAAATGGGACGAAAAGGGATAAAAATAGTACCTATCAAACGACAACAGATAGAAACACGAAATTTGGCGTGCACATTCCTCTAATAGAGTAGATACATAATATAAAAGTATTTTTTCTAAATTCGTACTTTTAAGGGGTCAAATGGGGATAGAGGGATAAAAATAGTACCAACCTAACGGCTGCACCTAGAATAATGAAATTTGGTGTATATATTCTTCTGATTGCGTAGACATATAAAATAAAAGAATTTTTCGAAATTCGTACCTTTAGGGTGTAAAATGGAAAAAGGGGATAAAAATAGTACCTACCAAATGACAGCAGCTAGAATCATGAAATTCGGAGTATACATTCCTCTGACTGCGTAGACACGAAAAATAAAACGTTTTTCCAAATTCGTACTTTCAAGGGATTCAATGGGAGCAGAGGGATAAAAATGGTACCAGCTAACAGGCTACAGCTAGAATGATGAAATTTTCGAAAGTCGTACTTTTAAGGAGTAAAATGCGAAAAAGGGGATAAAAATGATACCAACAAAATGGTCGCAGATAGTATCATGGAATTGGGTATATACATTCCTCTGAGTGCATAGCCACGTAAAATATTTTTTTTCCAAATTCGTACTTTAATTTGTTGCTTTTACGACAAAAATGGTAGAATCATGAAGTTGTCTTATACTACGTACGTGAGAGATAAGGTTTTTCAAAAAATATACTTTTGAATTTAAAATAGATGGAAATACAACCGACCAAAGGACTGCAGCCGAAATTACACTCTCTATCCCCCAATATTTAGGGTATTTCTGATTGCTGACTTATATTTACATTATGAATTGAAGTATTATTTCCATTCTATATACATAGTACAAAAATAAGCCAAGGCTACAGGCGTATTAATTAAATTTCTGATTTTCATACATTTGAAATTTGTTGCGGACTTGTAGCTTGGAAGCACAACAAAGAAAATAAATGTTTTAGCGGGCGAAATGGGACAAAAATGGATAAAATATGGTACCAATGATACGACAACAGCTAGAATCATGACATTCGGTGTGTACATCCCTCTAATTGCATAGATACGTAAAATAGAGTGATTTTTCGAAATTCGTACTTTTAAGGGATATAATTGAAAAAGAGGGATAAAAATGGGACCTTCCAAACCGCTGAAGTTGAAATCATGAAATTCGGTGTATACATTCTGACTATGAATACTCGAAAAAGGGTTTTTTCGAAATTTGTACATTTGGGCGGAGAATGGGGCGAATGGGGATATCTTTAAAATTTATACTTTTCTTATCACTTTGTCTGTATCTGAAAATGCTTCTTCTAATGGCGACTTATTGCCGATTTTAATCAGTGCGCACAAGTATACATTATAGTTTGAAATAGTAAACAAATATAGTAATGTGCATAAAAATATCACAATTTTCGTAATATGGTACTGTACTTCTCTGTAAAGTCGACATCCTTTAATCTGCTGGTAATACTGTGGAATGCACTCCGTGGTGGAGGGTATATAAGATTCGGCCCGGCCGAACTTAACGCCTTCTTACTTGTTTATGTTGGTTTCAACACAAGCCTCACAGTAATTTTTTGTAGGGGAAGTAAATTAACTACAAAACTTTACGAATACAGCAAAACTTTGAGTCTAAAATGACGAAATTCGTCCTAGGTTTCACATAGATTTCTTAAGGGCAGAAGAAAAATCAACGCCGTTGACCATTTGCTGCTGATGTGAGCGAGCGTCACCAGCGTATTTGGAAGGAAATTGACGAATTGATTATTTTTAGGCGTGTTTTCAAGAGCGATTAGCTCACTGATCCAAGGAAGAAATATTCTGTAAATCATCATTAAAGAATCCAGTATGGGTGTGACCCAGCCTCATACGTATATTATACTCGTCCTGGAAGGTAATATGACGTTTACCTTATGTCAACGTTGTACGTGGTTTTGTGAGGAGATAGCTTCGTTATTGGTGTAATAACACATTGATATCATTGGAATCGTCTGATAGTTTGATGAACTCCCCTTAGAGAATATAAGAGAAAAGTGAAATGTCGTGTATTTCAAGATGTCTAAAGGTACGCATAATACTTTAATTTCATTTCAAACATATGAAATTGCCACCGGTCATTATCAATTTCCTATTTGTTTACATAACACTTTATAATCGACTTATTACATCCAATCGTAATGAAAACAATCGATATTTTTTCGCAAGCGCAGCTATAATGAGATAGGATCACACCGATTTTGTTTGTGTATATGCCTATTACACGTATGAGTAACATAATGCAAAAGATTTTCATTATTTTTGTCATATTTGAAATTTGACTAAAGATGTATTTATAGTATACAGTATAATTTATATGAAATACATAAAATTGGTTTAGTAATATACGCAGGTAGGGTATCATATAGTCGGTCTCGCCCGAATTAAGCCTTTCTTTACTTCTTTTTTAATATGTCTGCTTGTACTTACTTGCTTGGGTATGCACATTCCCCCTATAACAAAAAACGTGCACAATAAAGTGTTTCATATTCGTAGGGGGTGAAATGGGCCAAAAAGGGATAAATAGTACCTATCAATCGACAACAGCTAGAAACACGAAATTCTGTGTGTACATTCCTCTAACTGAGTAGATACATAATATACAAGTATTTTTCCAAATTCGTTCTTTTAAGAGGAAAAATGGGAATAGAGGGATAAAAATGGTACAAACAACAATAATGAAATTCGGCATATAAATTCCTCTGATCGCGTAGACACGTGAAATAAAGGGATTTTTCGAAAATCTATTTTTGGGACTAAAATGGAAAAAGGGGATAAAAATAGTACCAACCAAATGACCGCAACTAGAGTCACGAAATTCGAGTATACATTCCTCTGACTGCGCAGACACGGAAAATAAACAGATTTTTCGAAATTCGTACTTTTTGGGGTCAAAATAGGAAAAGGGGATAAAAATAGTACCAACCAAATGACCGCAGCTAGAGTCATGAAATTCGGAGTATACATTCCTTTGACTACGTAGACATGAAAAATAAAAGGTTTTTCTCCAAATTCGTACGTTCAAGGGGTGCAATAGGTACGAAGGGATAAAAATGGTACCAACCAAACGGCTGTACCTAGAATAATGAAATTCGGTGTAGACATTCCTCTGATTGCATAGATAAGTAAAATACACGGATTTTTTAAAATGATGAAATTCGAATTGCGTAGAAACGTCAAGGGGGTAAAAATGGTACCAACCAAATGGGCGCAGGTGGAATCATGGAGTTCAGTGTATACATTCCTCTGACCACATAGTTACCCAAAATAACAAGTTTTTTTTCTAAATTCGTAATTTTTCTTTTACGACAAAAATTGGTTGAATCATGAAGTTAGGTTATTTTGCACTATGTACGTCTGATAATGGATTTTCAAAATTTGTACTTTTGAAATTAAAATAGAATGGAAATACAACCAGCTGTAGCACCCACTATCTACCAATATTTATGGTATTTAAGCTTTTTGAAAATATAAATATAAGAATATTTATTTTTTGATTTGAAATAAATAATGGTTTGAAATAATTAAAATATTACATTTATTTATATATTTTTTTCAATATTTGTTTTGGTTTGGCTATATTAAAAAAAATATATTTTTCTGTAATATTACTGCAATTCTACGAAAACCAACAACCTCTGTGGAATGCAATCCAAGGTGGAGGGTATATAAAGTTCGGCCCTTAACGCCGTTTTTACTTGTTTTTTCTCTTTTTATTGATTTAAGCAATAATTACTTTTAATTATTATATACGATTTTATTTTAGCCCAATATTTTACACATTCACATAGGTAAATCCACGGATTTCTTAAACTAAATAAAGTTATATATTGCTCGAAAGCTCTACGTTTTTATACCCTACACCACTTCGTGGTCTAGGGTATTATAAGTTAGTTTCGCGCCAAATGTTTGTAACACCAAGAAATAATCGAGCTAGACCCACCTTTAAGTATACCGATCTGCTTAGAATCACCAGCTGAGTCGATTTAACGATGTCTGTCTGTCCGTCTGTCCGTCTGTCCGTCCGTCCGTCCGTCCGTCCGTCCGTCCGTCTGCTGTCCATCTAAGCTTGTTCGCACTCTACAGGTCGCAATTGTTGTCCGATTGTCATGAAACTTGGCAGAATTTATTGTTTCTGGCCAAGGACCATTGGTATTGAATTTGGAGGAAATCGGTTCAGATTTAGATATAGCCCCTATACAAATGTCGCTCCCGATTTGACATTTTCCGCTCTAGAAACGACATATTGTACCCGATTTTCTTTAAATCTGGCAGAATATCTTATAATCCAACCAGAAACACATATGCAAAAATTGGGTAAGATCGGTTCAGATTTAGATATAGCCCCCATACAAATGTCGCTCCCTATTTCACTTTTTCCGCTTTAGAAACCACATATTGTACACGATTTTCTTTAAAATTGGCACATCATCTTATAATCCAACTAGAAACACCTATGCCAAAATTAGGTAAGATCGGTTCAGATTTAGATATAGCCCCCATACAAGTGTCGCTCCCGATTTGACATTTTCCGCTCTAGAAACGTCATATTGTACCCGATTTTCTTTAAATTTAGCAGAACATCTTATAATCCAACTAGAAACACCTATGCAAAAATTGGGTAAGATCGGTTCAGATTTAGATATAGCCCCCATACAAATGTCGCTCCCTATTTCACTTTTTCCTCTTTAGAAACCACATATTGTACCCGATTTTCTTTAAATTTGGCACAACATTTTATAATCGAACTAGAAACACCTATGCTGAAACTGGGTAAGATCGGTTCAGATTTAGATATAGACCCAAACAAATGTCATTCCCTCCGCTCTAGAAACCACATCTTGCACCCGATTTTCTTTAAATTTGGCACAACATCTTAGAGTCTAACTAGAAACACCTATGCTGAAAGTGGGTATGATAATTTCAGATTTAGATATAGCCCACATACAAATGTCGCTCCCGATTTGACGTTTTCCGCTCTAAAATCCGTTTTTCTTTAAAATTGGCACAACATCTTATAATCCAACCTATGGTGAAAGTGGGTAAGATCGGTTCAGATTTAGATATCGCCCTCATACAAATGTTGGTCCCGAATGTTTAACCGATTTTGGCCAAACTTTACATATTATATTTCACCAATAAACATACATGGTGAAAGCGGGCCACATCGTTCCAGGTTTCAATATACCCCTATACAAATGTCCTTTCCGATTTAACATTTTTTGTCAAACACATATATTTACAGGATGCAAAAATCCTTCCCGATTTCACTTTTTTACCAAAGTGAATTGTAATGAGATAGAAAGTCCGTCCGTCTTTAGCATTTCCTTACTTGTTTGGGAGATGCCCATATGTCCATACTTTGGTATAACACAAATGGGGTCCTATTCTGATCTATTACAACTCTAGAAACTACATCTTACATCGGATCTTCATCAAATTTTGCAGATCATGGTATTTTTCAACCAGGAATACCTACCGTGAATGAGAAATATATAGGCCCATGTTTTGGACCAGGCCCAAAATGTAGTTATACGCCCCCTTTTGAAATGTCGGTCCGATTCATCCTATTACTACTGTATAATTTGCATTTGTCTGTCGGATAATTGGATCAATTACCATATTATTAACCATATTCGTTAAATATGACTAAAGATTAATTTATAGTAACTGCATAATTTATATGAACTACATGAAATAAATGGGTTTAGTAATCAAAGCGAGGTACATACGCAGGGAGTGGTGTAGGGTATTATATAGTCGGCCCCGCCCGACTTTAGCCTTTCGTTACTTGTTTCTTTTAAAATTCGGTAAATAAAATAAATATCGGTTGATACTCAACCCGGTTTTTACGCGTAAGTATGGATTTATGAGGTGTCTGGGAAATTTCGCATGCAGATTTTTTAAAAATGTGAAGATTTGATTTGAACTGGTATATTGTCCTGGCTCAAGACCATTTTGCTTCTATATTTAATAGAATGCAAATTTATTTACAAATGGCATGGTGACATTTATTACTTGGCTGCAGACTACCACGATCATGGTTTCGACCATGTCAAAAGTCTTTTCAAGTGGCTTCGCAGCGACTTTTCAACATCAAACCCACTTGCCGAATTTGCGTTTAAAAAATCGCACCATGTAATCTTACTTACCATCTTACAAGCATCTCATCTCAAGTATAGTTACCCACCAATACTTCTGCCGTGCCAACTGGGTAACTATACCTGCATTTTGCGATTTTTTGAACGCAAATTCGGCAAGTGAGTTGAGCTTCTTGTTCGTTTGTGAGAATCATCTCCTTATAGAGGCCGGCTTTGACGTTGAAAAGTCGCTGCGAAGCCACTTGAAAAGACTTTTGACATGGTCGAAATCATGATCGTGGTAGTCTGCAGCCAAGTAATAAATGTCACCATGCCATTTGTAAATAAATTTGCATTCTATTAAATGTAGATGCAAAATGGTCTTGAGCCAGGATCCAGTTCAAATCAAATATTGATTACAGACCAAAAAATACAAACGAAAAAACTGAAACAAATGTGAAGATTATGAACTAATATTTAAAAATAAGTCAAAAAATCATAACAACAAAAGTTATTGAGATTTGACCGATGGAATTTAAGAGACAGTAGACAACCAATCAACACCATAGCCCTGCTCTGAACAGGGCCAAGTAGTTCCATGGATGATCTTTGAACACCCGACTATGTCTGGTATTTGTATTGCATCTTAATCCTAATATACGTAGTGTGCTGTGTATATAAAATTGTTCTCGCCTGAACTTAACTTCTTTTTGACTCCACTTCTTCTTGGAACGCTTAAGTTTCCCTTCATTGACATTTATCTGTTTTCCGTAATAGAAAACTTTGCCATTCCATACGTAGGTTGATATTCATCAAAAATTCATTGTTCTTATTGAAATGAATACCATCTATCCTCACCATACCACCTCGTCCCCCTGCAGGCACTGTGTTAAGTGTTTTCTTGTGTTAACTGACTTTTGAATATTTTATGTAAGGCATTTGCTTAAATTGACAGGTGTCATAGCCATTAAAATCGGTTATAATAAAATTTTGTTTGAAGTTGTAACTAAATTTTAACCTTTTTCATTTGCCTTTGTGAACGAACGAAGGCTTTCAAGGCTTCGAAAACAAGAATTCTAATGACTTCTTTAACAATTTCATATTATAACAACTCAAAGGCATACATTTACAAACATACACACAGACAGACATAGAATACACATACAACATGGATAGACGACAGAGACATGGATAGACAGACACACACATAGAGTTGCACTAACACACACATACTCGTATGTACATTAAGATATAACTTTTTCGGCAGCAAATTAATTCTGTAACCTATCGATTAATAAAACATTTACGTCATCAACCTTAAAAACCCAACTCAACTGGGGGCTAGCAAACTCCAAAACATACGGAGCAGACACACGCACGCATATCCAGCCATACATGCATATATATACATATACACACATACACATACATACAAGAATCCTTTAACATTTTGTACCTTTTTCACCCTCGACCACAGAGGAAGACACGGAGAAAAAATATAAATTGACATAAATACTTAATGAGCTATTCCAAGAAACTACACTGACATACACTGAGAAATATTCGCATACACATGTACTTCTGCACACACACCCACTAACATGGGAATATATATATCGATGGGGTAGATGGATGTGGGAAGCTACATATACATAAACACTTGAAATGTACTTCATATGTAGATAACATAGGCCCCTTGTTTGTCACGACGAGGGGGTGATAGACAAGTTGGGAAATTTATTTAATCGACAGGCTACAGCCCAAGTTTGGCAAGATTTGCCAAAGTCCGCAATAGTAAGTCATGAAAGAGGTACTGTCATCTATCGTATCGGAATGTGGTGATGTATGGTCCTTGACAGAGTTCATTATCATTCTTTAAAATAAGAAGAGCGAAAACGTTACCTTCAGTGGAGTATTTGCATACATGCTGCGGCAAATATTAGAAGGAATAGTGTTAGGGCATTGAAATTTCGCACACATCCCTTATATTGTCAAATTAGATCAGAAAATAATTTTATGTAAATCATATTGTTTGTATAAAATTTTCTTTTTTTAATTATCACATTTCGTATAAAAAACTTATGTTTAAGGATTTATAAAAAATACTTTGTTGAGAAATCCTCCTGGTCCAAAAGAATCAATAGGAATACAGACTAAAATATGAGATAACCTCACCTTCCCTTCACTCATCATTTTTTTCTTCATCCTAGCTTCGAAATCATTTTCTCCTATACTTTTATGAGAATCACATTGGGCCGAATTCAGTTGTCTTCGAGTGAACTCGTGGTGGTGCCCACA
>CANDYM010000362.1:0-42616 GCA_947397865.1 Polietes domitor
CTATTAAATATAGAAGCAAAATGGTCTTGAGCCAGGACAATATCCCAGTTCAAATCAAATATTGATTACAGACCAAAAAAATGCAAACGAAAAAACTAAAACAAATGAGCGTTGGCACGGCAGAAGTATTGCTGGGTAACTATACCTGCATATACACATACTTACATATGCAACTCTATGAGATGCTTGTAAGATGGCATGTGTGCTTTATTACTTGGTGCGATTTTTTAAAAAAAAAAATAAAATATATATTACCTTAATGGAAAATTAGTAAGATTCACGCGTTTGTAAAGCTAAAAACAACAGAAAATTGTATGCACGGCCCTTCGAAAAAAATTTTAAGTTTGTGAACAGAAGACCTCTGAGGTCAAACTCAGATAATTCTCCATTTTTCATTGGAATAAATTTATCATTTATATATTTGCATAAAAATAGAAGTATTTTAGATAATTATATTTCTTCGTTGGGAACTAGTCATCTCTCAAGAGTAGACTCTGTAAATCAAGTGATTGTATGAATTGAACATTTTAAACTTACGTATGTAAAGTTTTTATCCTTTGGCAATACATACCTGGAAAGAGATAAGATAAATTGTTGTATTAATTACTAATTCAAAAAAGTCTTACATACATAAATACAAACAATAAAAAATCGAAGTAATAAATCAAATGGAAGAACAATTTTTAGATTCTTATGTAAAATTAGCTAGAAAAAACTAATACAATATATAAATTATCCAATAACCTCTATTCATATATGGTGGCCAATATTTTATATTTGCTACTTGGATAATTTATGTTATTAAAAATCAACCAAAAGCCAAATATGAAATTTCGCCTAATGGGTAATGACATTTCAAAAATCATATTATGAAGTATAACCGAAAAATATATTGGTGTATTTAATTTCTTTGGGTGCTATTAATTCAGAAAAAAAAATTGCCAAAAATGCAATGTAAAAATATTACACTGGAAAAACATATTTTTTGGGTGTGTTTTCAGGAGCATTTAGCTCACAGACGGCTTGATCTATGAACGAAATATTTTGCAAATCATCGTTAAACAATCCAAACTTTATTTGCGTGAGGTGACTGGAAATTGTTTTTCCATTTGTATGCCCCGCGACCCAGCCTAATGTATATTTAGGACATTAAGTTGAACTGCCCTCCGATTACAATATCATTTGCCCTGTTCGGACACTTTTGGAGCATGAACTTTTTTAATTGTGATTCTTTAGTGTGTCAAAGTAGGTAGACCTATACCATTCTTTGGAAGGTATGATATTCATACTGGTCAAGTATGTCTCACATGAAAAGCTATAATTGCAAAAAAATGATTAAATTCATCCATATTATAAATTTTGGGAATGCATTCGTACTCCCAAAAAATAATTGTATGGGATAATAATCTGAAATTATGGAAACATAGGCTAATAGTAACGAATATTGAACTACTTGCCAAAAAAATGAAAGAAAATGTATTAAAAACCAATAGAACTTGCTCCTTGCCTTTTCCCAAAATTGTCAAACAAAAGAGGGGTGATCGAATTACAGAACGAGCCGGCAAATCAGCCGAAAGTCGCCGTCGCCGATAATTCTGGGTCGGCTTGTATCTCTGACTCCGAATAGCCGGTTTTGAACATATTAAAGAGGAGAAGATCTTTAAGCCCGGTCGATGGGTGGAAATGATTGAAATCTTTGGCCTGTTTTGGACATATCCCTGCAATGCATGAAGCCCTTGTTCTGCGTAGCCGGTTTAGGACGTACTACAAATAAGGAACTCTTCAAACCCGATCGAAGGCAGGCGCAACGTATGTAACCTTTACTCTGCGTTTTGGACATGCTTTATACAATTTTTTTAGACGATTTTTCATTTGGATCAATTTGCATATATTTTAGCTTTTTTTTTGGGTCATTTTTTTATTTCAAAACCCAAACCCTACTTGTCGGCGGTATTGTTCATTATTTTATTTTATTCATTTAATTTTTTCAATTTCTTGACCATTTTTTTATTTGGTCAAGAAATTAGTAGCGGTATCATTACATTTAAGATGAATATATTAAGTATATTCAGATGATTCAAATTTTGTGTCGAAAATGTATTTCTCAATACTTCTATATACTTTTTAAAAGAATATCTTTTTATATCCTCCACCTCCAAGATGGGGGTATACTAACTTTGTCATTCCGTTTGTAACACCTTGAAATATCCACCTGATACCCTATAAAGGAATGTATACTCCGAATTTCATGACTCTAGCTGCGTTCATTTGGGTGGTACTATTTTTATCCCCTTTTTCCATTTTGACCCCAAAACGTACGAATTTCGAAAAATCAGTTTATTTTCCGTGTCTACACAGTCAGAGGAATGTATACTCCAAATTTCATAACTCTAGCTGCTGTCATTTTATTGGCACTATTTTTATCCCTTTTTTCATTTTAACCCCAAAAAGTACGAATTTCGAAAAATCCGTTTATTTTACGTGTCTACGCGATCAGAGGAATGTATACACCGAATTTCATTATTCTAGGTGTAGCCGTTTGGTTGGTACCATTTTTATCCCTCTATTCCCATTTTACCCCTTAAAAGTACGAATTTGGAAAAAATACTTTTATATTATGTATCTACTCTATTAGAGGAATGTATACACCGAATTTCGTGTTTCTAGCTGTTGTCGTTTAATATGTACCATTTTTATCCCTGTTTTGCCCCATTTCACCCCCTTCAAAAAAGAATCACTTTATGGTGACATATTAAAGAAGATTTTATAAAAACATGCTTAAATACTCTAAAATATTAGGGATTATTATGGGTATTTTTAGTCCTTGTGAGGGAAAAATTTTTCCCTTTCGGCCGATTTCGCCCCGTTTCAATCCCAACCGATCTACGACTATAAGACGCATTTGTGGAAAATTTGAACGTTCTAGACGGACAGACGGACGGACGGACATGGCTAGATCGTCTTAGAATTTTATGACGATCAAGAATATATATACTTTATAGGGTATCAGGTGGATATTTCAAGGTGTTACAAACGGAATGACAAAGTTAGTATACCCCCATCTTGGAGGTGGAGGATATAAAAAGATATTCTTTTAAAAAGTATATAGAAGTATTGAGAAATACATTTTCGACACAAAATTTGAATCATCTGAATATACTTATATATTCATCTTAAATGTAATGATACCGCTACTAATTTCTTGACCAAATAAAAAAATGGTCAAGAAATTGAAAAAATTAAATGAATAAAATAAAATAATGAACAATACCGCCGACAAGTAGGGTTTGGGTTAAAATAAACAGATTTTTCGAAATTCATACTTTCAATGGATACAATGGGTACAGAGGGATAAAAATGGTACCAACCAAGCGGCTAAACCTAGAATAATGAAATTCGGTGTATACATTCCTCTGATTTCGTAGACACGTAAAATAAACGGATTTTTCGAAAATCGTGTTTCTTGGGGTTAAAATGAAAAGCGAGTACAAATAGTACCAACCAAATGACCACAGCTAGAGTCATGAAATTCGGAGCATACATTCCTCTGACTGCGTAAACACGGAAAATAAACGGATTTTTCGAAATTCGAACTTTCAAGGGATACAATGGTACAGAGGTATAAAAATAGTACTAACTAAACGACTACGGCTAGATTGATGAAATTTTAATTGGGTAGAAACGTCAAATAAAGAGATTTTAGATAGTCGTACTCTTAAGGGGGTAAAAATGGTACCAACCAAATGGCCGCAGCTGGAATCATGGAAATCGGTGTATACATTCCTCTGACTGTATAGAAACGCAAAATAAAAAGTTTTTTCCAAATTCGTACTTTTTCTTTTACGGCAAAAATTGGTTGAATCATGAAGTTAGGTTATTTTGCACTATGTACGTCTGATAATGGATTTTCAAAATTTGTACTTTTGGAATTAAAACGGAATGAAAATACAACCAACTGTAGCACCCACTATTTACCAATATTTATGGTATTCAAGCTTTTTGAAAATATAAATAGAAGAATATTTATTTTTTGAATTGACGTATTGGTAGCCTTGACTTATAAGCGTGGTTTGAAATAATTAAAATATTATATTTACTTATAAAATTATTTTTTTTTAATATTTGTATTTGTTTTGACTTGGCTATATAAAAAAATATATTTTCCTGTAATATTACTGCACTTCAACGAAAATCGACATTCTCTGTGGAATGCAATCAATGGTGGAGGGTATATAAAGTTCGGCCCGGCCGAATTTAACGCCGTTTTTACTTGTTTTTATTAATTTCGTTTTAGCTTCCAAAATGTTTACATAACGTTGGCATATTTTACAAGATTGTGAGGAACAAAATATGCTTTGAATACGTAGTTATTCCGTAAAGTTGAGTTTAAGAAAGAAATTCTATCGAAAGAGTCAGATTTCATAAGATAATTAATGATTGTCAAAACAAATTTCCTAAATGAAACCGAATATTCTTAATGATTTTGGGATCTATGAGAACGGACCGTACTCAAATTACTTGCATTGTAAAGTTTTGTTAAAGCATTTAAAAAGTTTAAAATTGCTCGCCCCAAAAAAACTTAAATGAAACCCCAAAAAATCCCAATGTGTATTAGGACGACTGCCAGCTTGCCCAAACTTCACTGACTGACTTTAAAACAAATGCCATTCGCTCTTAACCGCCATTAACATCAATATCTAAACTTTTTACAGCTTGGCCTGCAAAAAAAAGAAAAGAAAACGCAATGGTTTCATTTGAAATAAGTTAAAATTAAAAAAACATGAGCCAACCAAACTTTATTAGCCCACATAATTTTTATGAGTCAGCTGATGCAAGCAGGCAGGCAGGCAGATACAAGAAGCAGCAGCAATGTGGGGACTCATGTGGCGTATGACTTGTATGCCGCATTATGATGATGCTGGTGGTGGTGGCAATATGATTCATACGTCACCGTGACTAGTGAATATTTCATGAAATCCGGAAGTTTTTTGTTCGGGTTTCACTCTCACTGCAGTTCATAAAAATGTGACAACGGTTAGTTGCCCTGCCGAAATGTTTTTTTTTTTCAAAAATGGGAGTTTTATTAGCCGGCAAACAAACATAAATCTCGTGCCATGTGCCGGGTCCATCTTTATGGCCTTATGGTGTTAATTTCTTATATATTTTTAATTTAGTATTAACCGCAAAGCTGTGTGCATTGACCCTTTTTTATTTATTTAAACATGAATTTGTAAGTGTCGCTTTCGTTCGCTCTCCCTCTCTCTCTCACTCACCACAAACAAAAATACTGGCAAACGTAGTAAATTTGGCTACACAGTTACCCAGATTTTGGCTTAAATGAGTGTGGCCGCTTGTGAAATCCTTAAGGGCTTCCTTTGAAGCACAATGCCTAGCGGAAAAAGCAGCAAGAGGAAGCTGGAAAAGTAAAAGAGGGGAGTAAAAAAGGTCACCACAGTTTAATTTTTCCCTTCCTTTTGGTATTAGAGAGATACATTTCGAGGACATTTGTTGTTGGCTGGAGAGCTGGGCATGAAAGTTTTTTCTTTTTAAATCGTTCTTTTAAGCACGTATGCGTGTGTGTGTGCCTTAAGCAATTCATTCCTTTTTATTTGATCACACATACTCTGGCAGTACTTACAAAAAAAAATACAAGCAAATCGCAATTGTGTGTGTGCGTGCGTGTGGAAGCCCAAAAATAAATTTTCTTTGCGACAATAATTCAACATGAAAATTAGGTTAACAGTGACAACAATCACATAAGACTAAGAGCTAACACAGTAACATACATAACATACATACGCACGGATATGTCCTCTCTCTCTTTCACACACACATGAAACAGTGAAAATGGAAAATACCACTAAAACAGCGGAATACAAAGGATGTGGCACCAGCACCAGCATCAGCAGCATAGTAACAGCACCAACAGCAACATTGAATTGCCAAAAAATGCCTTTAGTTTTATGGGGATCACAGTGGTTTGGAAAGGGGACTTTTTGGAGGCAAATTTTGGTAAAATGTTTCAAATTGTCAAATTTCAATAATAGTGGAAATTTTATAAAAAATAGTATTTTTTTAGCACGGCCACTGTGCCACATTGTTGGGGCCATATCGAAGCCGACGAATCAGAATTTTGAGTTCTGTAAAAACCAAAATTTGACAAGGACCCAAGGATTATTTTGGGACATTAATATTAAAATCAGGAAATCGGGAATCTACTAATAGATTTTTCGATTTTAAAGAAAATTAAAATTTTTATTTTTTGGTTTTTATGTTTTTAACATATTTTTACGTATTTGTTCATAATGCGAAGCAAAAATTATATTTTTTATTACAATTTTCACGTTTTTCAGATTTAGAATATTGAAAGACCGTAATTTCGTTTTTGACTATGTCGAAATGTTTTTCACACATTTTAAGAGTTTTTGCACTCCAAGGGTGCACTAGGGGGGGGGGGGGTGGTTTGAAACTAAAAAAAGAAAAAATTTTAATTAAATTACAAGTTAACGTCGGGCGTGGCCGACTATGTGCTACCCTACACTTAGTCATTATATCCTATGGTGTATGATATAAAAAGGTCATTAAATTTGAACCGGGTGATGTACGATGCGGGTGATTTTTTAAGAGCTTGATAACTTTTTTTTTAAAAAAAAACGCATAAAATTTGCAAAATCTCATCGGTTCTTTATTTGAAACGTTAGATTGGTCCATGACATTTACTTTTTGAAGATAATTTCATTTAAATGTTGACCGCGGCTGCGTCTTAGGTGGTCCATTCGGAAAGTCCAATTTTGGGCAACTTTTTCGAGCATTTCGGCCGGAATAGCCCGAATTTCTTCGGAAATGTTGTCTTCCAAAGCTGGAATAGTTGCTGGCTTATTTCTGTAGACTTTAGACTTGACGTAGCCCCACAAAAAATAGTCTAAAGGCGTCAAATCGCATGATCTTGGTGGCCAACTTACCGGTCCATTTCTTGAGATGAATTGTTCTCCGAAGTTTTCCCTCAAAATGGCCATAGAATCGCGAGCTGTGTGGCATGTAGCGCCATCTTGTTGAAACCACATGTCAACCAAGTTCAGTTCTTCCATTTTGAACACAATTTCTTTCTTTCTGAACTTTCTTAACAGAGCACGCATTTTGATAATAAAATTCAATGATTTGCAAGCGTTGCTCGTTAGTAAGTCTATTCATGATGAAATGTCAAAGCATACTGAGAATCTTTCTCTTTGACACCATGTCTGAAATCCCACGTGATCTGTCAAATACTAATGCATGAAAATCCTAACCTCAAAAAAATTACTCTTTATAAGAGGAGAATATACTACAAATTCCATACCTCTATCTTCAAGAAAATTTGAAAACAAACTTTGAATGGGAGCTATATACAAATCTGAACCGATGTGACCCATGTTTAGCAAAGGTTTTCTAGTTGAAATATTTGACATTGAAATTTGTAATGGAGCTATATATATATATATATATATATATATATATATATATATATATATATATATATATATATATATATATATATATATATATATATATATATATATATATCTGAACTCATCTGACCCATTTTCACCAGAGCTGTTTTTAGTTGAAATATAAGTTGCTTTGCTAAATTTGAAGAAAATCTGTCAAAATTTGTGGTTTCTAGAGCGGAAAGAGTCAAATCGGAGGCAAAATTTGTATGGGAGGTATATATAAATCTGAACCGATCTATCTTATTTTTACCAGAGCTGTTTCTAGTTGAAATGTAAGTTGTTTTGCTAAATTTGAAGAAAATCTGTCAAAGTTTGTGGTTTCTAGAGCGGAAAGAGTCAAATCGGAGGCAACATTTGTATGGGAGGTATATATAAATCTGAACCGATCTATCTTATTTTTACCAGAGCTGTTTCTAGTTGAAATACAGGGCGTTTTGCCAAATTGGAGGAAAATATGTTGAAGTATGTGGTTTCTACAGCGGAAAAAGTAAAATCGGAAGCAAAATTTGTATGGGAGCTATATCTAAATCTGAACCGATTTGCTTCAAATTAAATAGCGTTCGTCCTTATCCCATAAAACTTCGTTGTGCAAAGTTTCTCATACCCAATATTAAGTAAGTACAAGTATACTCTAAAATATTAGGGGTTATTATGGGTATTTTTAGTCCTTGTGAGGGAAAAGGGACCGAGTTCGCCCAGTTGCAATCCCAACCGATCTACAACAATAAGACACATTTATTGAAATTTTGGACCCCCTCGCTCCTTTCGTTTAGATGCTATAGCGCTTTTAACAGACGGACGGACATGGCTAGATCGCCTTAGAATTTTTATGGGGCATTCCACGACAAATCGGACAGTGGGCCTATAAAAATTACTATGTATTTTAATTTTTTGAACATTTGGAAACACAAAAAAATATAGTCATTTTTATCGGCCCAATTTCAACCAAGCCTCAAAATGTACAGAGCAAATAGATGTTACAATTAAAATATAAAGTTTAAATTTAAGAAATCAAAATTGTGAATATTTTTTCAATATATTTTTTTTTGAAAAGTACTTCTAAAAACCATTCGGACCATTATTGACAAAGCTATGAGCAAAAGACTTAAAAAAGAACTACTATTTAACGATTTTTAAAAAAGCATATCTTTTTAATGAGTAATCAGAAAAAAAATCAAAGTATACCAGGAAGTGTTTTTAGTGGGTACTAAAATGGAGGAAATCAAAAATATTTTTTTAACTATCCGATTTGTCGTGGAGTGCCCCAATACTTTATAGGGTCTCACTTTACTTTATAGGGTCTCACGCGCAAATAGGGTCTCTTGAAATTGCGAATTTATCTTTATATTTTTCGCCTCTACGCAGTCAGAGGAATGTATGCACCGAATTTCATTATTTTAGGTGCAGCCGTTTGGATGGTACCATTTTAATCCCTCTTTTCCCATTTTACCCCTTAAAAGTACGGATTTTGAAAAATACTTTTATATTATGTATCGTGTTTGTAGTTGTTGTCGCCATTTGATAGGTACAATTTGTATACCTGTTTGCCCCATTCCACGCCCTACGAATAAAAATCACTTTATGGTGCACGTTTTTGTTATACGTGGAATGCACATACCCAATATCAAGTATGTACATTATGGATATTTTTAGTCCTTGTGAGGGAAAAATTTTTCCCTTTGGGCCGATTTCGCCCTGTTTCAATCTACGACTATAAGACGCATTTATAGTAAATTAGCTAGCGTGCTTTCAGCAGACTGACGGACGGACGGACATGACTTGATCGTTTTAGAATTTTATGACGATCAAGAATATATATACTTTATAGGGTCTTAGATCGATATTTCTAGGTGTTGCAAACGGAAGGACAAAGTTAGTATAAGCCCATCCTGAAGGTGGAGTGTATAAAAAACGTCATAAATTTCTTTATTTAGTATATGTGAAAGAACATATCATTATTATAGTGATTTCATTGAAACCACAATTATATGAAAATTGTAAGGGAAACGCCCACCGCCCAAATAACAATTTTAATATTTTACGATTTTCGAAATTTTTGAAAAAAAAAAATATTTTTTTGTCGATGACAAACGGTTATTATAACATGATAAATAACTTAAGATTAATATCGTCCCATCCTATCATCCCTAAATTTTCCCAAATACATTAACAGAGAACAACGAAGAAAGTATTGCTGCATTTTTTGTCTTAAAAGGTTTTAAGCCAAATAAATTTCTTATTTTAATATATATGTTAATATAAATCATTACCAGTGATGTCATTTGAGTCCACAAATAAATGAAAATTGTCATTGTCACGCCCAACGCTCAAATAAAAATTTTTGTACGATTTTCGAAATTTTGTGATAAAAAATATTTTATTTTTTAATGGATGACAAATGGCTATTAGTAACCGAAAATAGTCTTAAGTTACACAGTGCAACACGAAAAACATATAACCGTACCACTAAAAGACAAAAAAAGTAATAGCTAACAGAGTATCTCAATGCAAAAACCAGTAAGGAAAGGCTAAAGTCGGACGGGGCCGACTATATGATACACTCCACTTTCTATCAGAATACAATTCAATTCGGAAAAAAGTGAAAACGGGAAGAATTTTTGTATGTTTCCTAATCATAGGCTAATATGTCCTGGTTCAATTTGTCAAATCGAAAAGAATATTTGTATCACGGCTATATCCAAACATGGAATGAAGTGACCCATTTCACAATAGGTTCTTCCAGTTCCAATTTTAAGTAATTCGATGAAAATACGTGGTTTCTGGGGCGGAAAAATCAAGTCGGGAGAGAAATTTGTATAGGAGCTATATATAAATCTGAACCGATCTGACTCATTTTCATCCTGGGTGTTTCTCATGCAAATATAAGATATTTTGCCAAATTTGAAGAAAATGTGTTAAAATTTGTGGTTTCTGGAGCGGAAAACTCAAATCGGGAGTGAAATTCGTATGTGGGCTATATCTAAATCTGAACCGATCTGGCTCATTTGGTCTGTTTCATGGGTGTTTCTAGTTTAAATAGAAGATGTTTTGCCAATTTTGAAGAAGATCTGTTAAAATATGTGGTTTCTACAGCAGAAAAAGTCAAATCGGGAGTGAAATTCGTATGGGGGCTATATCTAAATCTGAACCGATCTGGCTAATTTTCACCGTGGGTGTTTCTAGTTGAAATATAAGATGTTTTGCCAATTTTGAAGCACGTCTGTCAAAACATATGGTTTCTACAGCAGAAAAAGTCAAATCGGGAGTAAAATTCGTATGGGGGCTATATCTAAATCTGAACCGATCTGACCAATTTTCACCATAGGTGTTTCTAGTTGAAATGTAAAATGTTTTGCCAAGTTTGAGGAAAATCTGTTTTAATATGTGGTATCTAGCGGGAAAAGAGTCAAATCGGGAGTGAAATTCGTATGGGGGCTATATCTATATTTGTACCGATCTGGCTCATTTTCACCGTGGGTGTTTCTAGTTGAAATATAAGATGTTTTGCCAATTTTGAAGCACATCTGTTAAAATATGTGGTTTCTACAGCAGAAAAAGTCAAATCGGGAGTGAAATTCGTATGGGGGCTATATCTAAATCTGAACCGATCTGACCAATTTTCACCATAGGTGTTTCTAGTTGAAATGTAAGATGTTTTGCCAAGTTTGAGGAAAATCTGTTTTAATATGTGGTATCTAGCGCGAAAAGAGTCAAATCGGGAGTGAAATTCGTATGGGGGCTATATCTAAATCTGAACCGATTTTCTTCAAATTAAATACCGTTCGTCCTTATCCCGAAAAACTTTGTTGTGCAAAGTTTCATTTGGTTCTGGCTACAATTGCGACCTGTACTTTGATTACAAGAATAGATGGACAGACGGACGGACGGACGGACGGACGGACGGACGGACGGACATCGTTAAATCGATTCAAAAAGTGATTCTAAGTCGATCGGTATAATTAACAATGGGTCTATCTCGCTTCCTTTTGGGTGTTACAAACAAATGCACAAAGACATAATACTCTCGTGGAGTGTATAAAAAAACATATGAAATTAAAAAAAAATCAGGAAATTTTTCACTTTTGAGACTGCCTAAGCGCGACCTTAACGGTGTTAAGAATCATTCCTAGGAAGTTCATATGTTCTAAAAAGTTCTTTATTGATATCTTAGGTACATTTCTGTTGTTGATCGTTTCCTTGAATTTTAAACCGTTTGATACCAATGGACCTGAACGGGGGAAAAGGTTACAATTTTTGTTTAAGTTTTTTTGCGATTTTGACCTTGAAGATGAAGCTTGTTTGGATTTTATATGTTCACTATTTTTGTTCTTTATGACAAGAGCTACAACTTTGCCTCAGAGAGTGAAAAAATAAAAATTCCTGAGAAAACGATCACTTGTTTGCAAAAATGGCACCGAGGCCCAAATCATTGGAGCCCATAAAAAGCGTTTCCTTGAATTTTGAACCATTTGATACCAATGGATCTGAACGGGGGAAAAGGTTAAATTTTCTTTTTAATTTTTTTGCGATTTTGACCTTGAAGATGAAGATTTTTGGATTTTATATGTTCACAATTTTTGTTCTTTATGACAAGAGCTACAACTTTAACTCAGACAATAAATCAAAATTCCTGAGAAAATTATCACTTTTTTGCAAAAATGACACCGAGGCCAAATCTTTGGGGGCCCACAAAAACACTGCATGACTTTGGATAAAACTGGGAGACACGGATCTTTTTTTTGTCTTCTATCACGTAGTGGTGTCCGTTTACGGTTAAGTTATAAATAAAATAAATATAAATTAATACAGTTATAAATAACTTAAGATTATTATCGACCTAATATTTACATGTGTCACAAAACCTTACATCCCTAAAGTATGCTTTAAATAAATTCTCCCCAAAATACATCAACAGAGAACAACGAAGAAAGTATTGCTTAGAAGGTTTTACCAGTTGAGTAATTAAATCAATGTTAGCAGCTATAAACAGAATATTGTTTTTAAAAAGAATATATAATATAATAGGTTAACAATATTTGTAAATGTCAAGGAATCGGTCGGCCTCGCGAATATTGGTTTATACTGTACAAAATCAAATATTAAAAATAAATACATCCTTCTGCAAAACCACTGTCTGAAAAGGGAAGGAAAAACGTAATTACACTTTTTTAAATGCAAAGCAACACCTCAAGAGCTCCTATTTTCCACGAACTTAACGAAATTTCAATACGATACATGGTTTCCGAGATACAACCCCATAAAATAACCTCTATTATGATGAAATTTTCAACTATTTTAACATTTATGTACTTCAAATGCATCCACAGCTAAATATAGCAGCGATATCGGCAAAATCTTTTAGAATATGCTTATTGGGAATGTTTTTGGCAAAATTCAATCAATGAAGTCGAGATATGGGCACATGAAATTGGAGAGTTTTTGCCGGTGATAATACACTGTGCGACGACACTTGAGTTAAACTTAATACACATATGGGACTATGATTTGCCAGTTGACTCTGGTGCAGAGTTCTCGTGCCAACCAACACCACATTCCCTTGCTGTGGCATGGATCTGTGTCCCTTGTTTTTTGTTTTAAAGCTTAATATCGTTTGGTGTTGCTGTCGCTATTTCATATTGGCATTTAAGTTTAACTGCCAATTTTTTTCGCATGCTAGGGGAGAATATCGACAGTGTTGTAAAGTATACATATACATAAGTACATATTTGTATACGTATGTATGTTTTTATGAAAATATTTATTTATTTTACATCAATAAATTGCTAACATTTCATATACACATATTTAAACAATGAACTATAGCTACACAACAACTCAAATACAACTGCAAACATACATACATACACGCATGTATGTTTGAATTTATTTTATATATGAGAGTTTGTGCGTATCGCAGCATTTGTATATTTCTTGGATTTGTACACAATTGTATATTGTGTGTGTGTGTGTTTGGCCAACAAACAAACAAAAAATGTCAAGGACATTTTAATATACTTTTAGTTTTAACAATAATAACAATACATTAAACATACACATTCGCACACTTACTCATCCATGCACACCAACAAACACACAGGAAACATATGAGACACTCCCCACACAAAAAGGATCGAATTTCACATAGAAATCGTTGTGATGTTGTTCTCCTTTGGGGAATCAAATAAAAAATATTCATTTTAAATAACAATCAGCCATCGGAATAATAGGCAGGATCCAATATCCTTTGTTTGCTAAATTCGCAATAGTCATAAAGAAAACTAAACAAATACAGTGGCAATATCAAATAATTGACAAATTGAAGGAGAAGGTGGGAAACTGAATGGGTTTAATAGGCCATATGATAATTTTTGTCCAAAACGCAAATATATTTGCTGTCTCATGAAACAAACGAAAGTAGAGTGATGGAATTTAAGATAATATCGTAGAATACTTTATACATTCCCCAATATCATAGAGTTTCTATCAAACATTGATAAATTACTCATAAAAACACATCGATTTGTTAGTACCCTTCACCAAGTTATTTGTTTATTCCATGACAAACTTTAGTAACACCAAGCCTTCAACTATACCGATTAGTTAGATTCATAAACTCAGTGAATTAACTGAAAAAAATACACATTGACCAAATTCCAATAAGTTATGCGGTAAACTTTTCTCAATTTTGTAAAAAACGAAATTACGCAAAGGCTCAACAATTAATTACAGATATTAACATTGAAAATCGCGCGATCGGGTATATATTTTGAAAATTAACTCAAAGTTGGCTTATTTTTGTTATTTTGTTATGACCAATTTTGTTTTCTTATTAACTTCAATTTTGTACGGGCTAATTTGGTCAACTTTTTATTGAAATGAAACTAATTTATTTCATTTTTTACCCAACGTTTCTGTGGCTTGTTTCCAGCTTCTTCAGGGGTCTGTTTATTTGAAAATCCTACCAAATAAATTTTTCAATTACAAATATGTTGTTGACTTATTTTTATTTTCTTATTTTTCGATTTAAAAAAGTAAAATTTTTATTTTTATTATTTGTTACATATTCTTAAGAGTTTGTCCACAATGTACAAAAAAATTGTTTTCGTATTACAAATTTCAGATTTTCAAAATTGGAAAAACGCAATTTATTTTTCAAACTTTTCCCCCTACATTTTAAGAGCGTTTACAAATCATTTTATTAGAAATTGTCGCTTTGACGTCAAAGTATGTTTACTAGGGCTGGTCAGCTTGTATGGGTGGAAAAGAAAATCTAAAAACATTTCTCCCAGAAACCATGGGTCTAAGATGAATTCCTAACCAGCGGAAATGGACTTCAAGTTCTAAGACAATCTATGCATTTCCTCCTATCCGCGAGATCTTAGCCCGTGTTAGTCCCATGGTTTCAAATATAGTTTGCTTGTAATAAATATTAAAAAATATAATTTTTGAAAACAAAAAAAATATGTGACTCGGGACAAACACAACTTCAATGCTTTTGAATGTAATACATACTCTTCAAAAGCATTTACAGTATGAAATACATATTTAATTTTTAAAAATTTATTTATCATTGTAAAAGGACAACTCAAATATATTATACGATGGACACTTTTTGGAGAAAGGATTTGCTTTTGACAATGATAACTGAATAAACGAAAAAATCATTTAAATTCAAAAAATTTAATTTTTTCTTTGTTAAAAAATTATTATGAACAAGTAAGAAGGTGTTAAGTTCGGCCGGGCCGAATCTTATATACCCTCCACCACGGAGTGCATTACACAGTCTTACCAGCAGATTAAAAAATTTCGACTTTACATAGAAGCACAGAACCATATTACGAAAATTGTGATATTTTTATGCACATTACTATATTTGTTTACTATTTCAAACTATAATGTATACTTATGCGCACAATTTAGAGTCGACTACTGTATATAAATAAAATGCTGAAATTGTGAAAGTGAACATGCCTAAATATTAGGCGATTGTCAGTCGCCATTAGAAAGAAGCATTTTCAGATACAGACAAAGTGATAAGAAAAGTATAAATTTTAAAGATATCCCCATTCGCTCCATCCTCCGCCAAATGTACAAATTTCGAAAAAACCCTTTTTCCCTTCATAGTTAGAATGTATAAACCGAATTCCATGATTCTGTCAGCGGCCATTTTGTTGGTACCATTTTTATCCCCTTTTTCCAATTTTGCCCCCTCAAGAGTACGACATCTAAAAGTACGAATTTTGGAAAAAACGTTTTATTTTTCGTGTCAGAGGAATGTATACTCCGAATTTCATGATTCTAGCTGCTGTCATTTAGTAGGTACTATTTTTATCCCCTTTTTCCATTTGAACCCCAAAAAGTACGAATTTTGGAAAGATCTTTTATTTTACGTGTCTACGCAATCAGAGGAATGTATATATCGAATTCCATTACTCTAGGTGCAGCCGTTAGGTTGGTACTATTTTTATCCCTCTATCCCCATTTAACCCCTTAAAAGTACGAATTTAGAAAAAATGCTTTTATATTATGTATCTACTCTATTAGAGGAATGTACACACCAAATTTCGTGTTTCTATCTGTTGTTGTTTGATAGGTACAATTTTTATCCCTTTCTGTCCCACTTCGACCCCTACAAATAAAAATCACTCTATGGTGCCCTTTTATGCTATAAAGGGAATGCGCATTGCAAATATCAAGTAAATACAAGCTAATATGTTCATTAAACATGCTGAAATACTCTAAATATTAGGGGTATTTTCAGTCCTTGTCAGGGAAAAATTTTTCCCTCTGGGCCGATTTCGTCCACTTTCAATCCCAACAGATCTACAACCATAAGACACATTTAGGAAAAATTTGAACCTCCTAGCTCATTTCGTTCGGCCGCTATCGTGCTTTCAACAGACAGACAGTCGGACATGGCTATAACGTCTTTTACCACGACCCAGAATATATATACTTTATGGGGTCTCCGATGAATATTTCAAGGTGTTACAAACGGAATGACAAAGTGAATATACCCCCATCCTGGAGGTGGAGGGTATAAAAATAGGGAAAGATTAGAATTTCGGCAAGAGTTACCTGAGTCGTATGCATTTGTTTACTTAGTAAAATGGTTATGATTATCCCATTATATATATTCAAATAATATTTACATATGGGCATCTCCCAAAAAAGGTCAACCAAAAAAATGAAATCAGATCACACTAATAGCTTTTAACTTTATTTTTTCCTTATTTCGACAACTTTTTTTATTATGAAACTTGAAGATAACTTGTTCTCTTTTATTTTTATTAAAAAGTTGAAGTGTTTAAACGAAAATTACTACATTTTTTTACTACGAGTGGAAATTTTTATCCCGTCCGTATTTCTGCTGTACCTAATTAAAAAAATAATTCTCATATTTCATAAAACTACGAATAAAGGAAAAACAAAGTTTTCAAAAAATCGCTGAACTTTGTACAGAAATTTTCTCTTATAACGAACTTTCGCCTAAAACGAACCAATTTGAAAAGCACGTGCTTTATTTCTAATAAACCATGACATTTTTGTCGCTTATTACGGTTATAACAAACTTTATTTGCATTCAAAATTTGTTTATTTTTCGGTTAAAGCGAACCCATAAGTGGCGCTATGAATAAAACATGATATTTTTACGCTGGCAACACTGTATTGCGCAGGGTTTTAGTTTTCCTATGTTCTCGAATCAGGGGATTTCCCTAAGTTTGATGTTTGTTTGTGTGAAGGCGATGTGCAGACAGCAGTTGAAAATTACAAAGCTAGAAGATGAACGTAGTAGCAGTTGGAAAGCAAAGAAAGTGTTTTTCTTTAAAAGAGAAGTATGAAATAATTAAACGATTGCAACAAGGTGTAAAACAAAAGCAAATATGTCAAGAAATGGGTCTCAGCAAGTCAACAATTGCTACAATTTGGAAAAATAAGGACTTGGTGCTAAATAATTTTGAGCAAAACTCCTCAAATGTAAAGAAGGTTAAAACCCCTTCTTTCATGGAACTGGACCATTGCCTACTAAAATGGTTTACTCAGAAAAGAGACAATAATATGACTATAACCAATGCCGTTTTACTAGCTAAAGCACAAGAATTTGGAAAAAAAGCTTAACTACTGCGATTTTAAGTGCAGCGTAAGTTGGATTGTTCGATTTAAAAGACGCCACAACATCACTAGTGGAAAAATTGTTGGAGAGGCGGCTGAAGTCGATGTTGATGTGGTCAATGGTTGGTTGCAAAATAAGTGGCCAGATATAAGAACAAATTATAAAGATAAGGACATATTTAACGGCGATGAACTGGTTTATGTATTTTATAAACTCACTCCCAATAATACACTGTGATTCAAAGGTGAGACCTGTGAATTTGGTAAACTATCAAAGGAACGGCTAACAGTGCTCGTGGTAGCTAATATGACGGGTACAGAGAAACGAAAACTTTTAGTAATCGGAAAATCAAAAAAGTCCCAGGTGCTTTAAAAACATTAAAAAATTGCCAGTTAATTACCAGGCTAATAAAAAGGCTTGGATGACATCCGAAATTTTCACCAGCGAATTAAGACAATGGGACTATAATTTACGCCGAATCGAAAAATTACACTTCTGGGAGACAACTGCCCAGCTCATACAGATACAAAGAACTTAGAGTGCATTAAATTAGTGTTTATGCCTCCAAATACAAGCTCAGTTTTACAACCTATGGACCAAGGTGTCATTTAGGCATTGAAAAGTAAATATCGCCACTTGCTTCTCTCAAAAATTGTTAATTCGGTTGATATGGGTGAAGATAACTTTAAATTTAGTATACTGGACGCAATCAAATTTTTGCATATGGCATAGTTAAAAGTCAGCAAAACAACAGTTGCTAATTGCTTTCGGCACGGCGAATTTACCAGCAATGAAGATGAGTTCGACTCGGATGATGATCTGCCATTAATAGAATTGCTAAATCAACCAATGGAAACATTTACAGATGGTAATAAAAAGGGTTTGCTGAGGTGTCGTACTTTAAATTAACCTTTATTATTTGCATTTACAGTTGGGACAGAAATGTTATGTGTTTTGATGACGACCTTGTAACTACGGAAGAATTGGACGACGCAGCTATTTTGCAGTATGTTCGCGCTGGTGATGACGACCTTGACGACGATATGGACAACGAAGAGCCAATCCGAATCTCTTGGCTCAAGTAGAAGTGTATAAAAATGAAACTAATATTGGTACTAAGCAAACTCAAATAACTGATTTTTTTAAAAACTAATTTTTTTATACATATGTATTAAAATATCCCAAAATTGTCTTTAATAATTCAATGCATGTGCTCTTACATACATAAATTGTTTTCTTCAAGTCTTCATTTAAACCGAACTTCGTTTAAAACGAACTAGTTTACCCAGTCCCTTGAAGTTCGCTTTAAGCGAAAATTACTGTATATTTCTATAAGGCCTTCAAAAGTACTTCTTTTTTTCGCGTCCGTTTCGATGTAAAATTGTTTATAATTTCAAAAAATTCCAGTACAAGGGAGAAACGACCACCAATTGGAAAACCGAGTATACATGCGGTTCCTAGCTTCCTGTTTATATAGTCTTGTTCATTTCCAATAAAAAAATCTAAATTTAGTCTTAGCTTAAATTCCCAAATATTGCGTTTTTTTCTATAACATTTTCATAGTTTATGGACAATGCGGGGCTAAACTTTTCACACAACTGTAAGTTTTTGCTCAAAAAGATCAAAGTATAGAACAGTTGTAATATCCACAGACATCTATCGGTACTCAAAAATGATCAAAGACTCTTCGACATTATGTTATCTTTCAGACTAGTGTAAAAATAGTTTGTAAATACTTCAGAAAACAAATCCACAATTCGCAGAGAAAGGAAACAAAACTACCAACACATTGAATTTTTTCTCAAATTGCAATTTATGGATAGAACGCGGGAAGCTATGCAAATTTGTTGAAAACATAAATGTTAAAATAACCAGCAAACAAGAAAATTAAATAATCCCCAAAAAATTGGAACAAGTTCCCAACAGAGGCTCTGGTGGCTAGCTGTAATGGTTTTTGTCATTCGGCAAAATTCCTGGTTCCAAAATTCCAAAATAAATTTACTTTGCAGCTTTAATTATGAAGCTGCGAAGAAATATTCTTTATTATGTTACCTTTCAGTATCATTGGAAAGGTGGTGATACATTTGCCACAAAAAACGGAAAAAATGTGTGCAATTTTTATAGATTTTATACTTGGACTTTTGTCGTTTTTAACATAGAAGTAATTTCATAGGAGATTTGCCAAAGTTCATACATTGCACACTGGTTCAAACTCCAATGTTATGGTATAAATCTTGTAATTTTGCACATGTTCTAGACATAACATAGTTAAAAATTAAAAAAAATTGACCTATCGTACCACGGTCATAAAAGAAATATGTTTAGTTCACTTTGACGAAATGTGTTTTTATGAGCATTATTACAAAATCAAAAAAAAAAAAAAACAAAATATATATATATATATAGTCGTATACACAACTGATTCAGCGCTAATCGAAAATTATGCTAAAATAAACTTACAGTTTTACGGCTATTACATTTTCTTGATTGCTTGGTGTGTTGCCATAACGAAAATATAAGCATATTTAACGATTTCCAATTTTAATCTGCCAATTGAATTGAATCAATTGAATTTCTGCCAAAAATTTTTCGGATTTTGATTTCGCATGAAGTACATTATTGATCCAGAGTTTACTTAGTGCGATAATGTCTTGACAGATATTAACAAAAGTTAGCTGTAGTTCTCATTCGTTTGGTATATTTTTTACTTAAAAAGATCGGGCATTTTGTTTCAAAATCGCCTTCTGAAGACAGTGTATGACATTTCGTAAAGCACCTAGCAATATATGGGCAGAAATATTTCGATATTCTATCATTCACATTTTTTTTTCATCTGCTATGAGTTTTTCCAGCTGTTGTGGTGAAAGTCCGCAGAAGCTATCCAATAATCTGTCCTGATCGAATTTAAACTTTCCCCGCCTGTTAAAGTCGCCATCCCTTGAGTGATGATTCCATTGAATATTTAATATAATGATCACATTAAGGGTCAAATTGTCACCGAAATAATAATAACCATTAGTCAAGTGTTTAATGACAACCCAAAGAAAACGATTGAAACAAAGTGAAAGTGAAATTCAAATTATTCATTTACATTTCATAGGCCTCGTCGACCTCAATTCCCTCTAATACATTCTTAAGCACCGCCAATTAATAAGATTTAATCATAGTTTAATAGAAAAAGGGTCCTCAAAGGGTCACCATTTTTCCAGCAAAACCCAAAAACAAAATCGAATTGACACAACAACATGTAGCAACACCAACAAAGCAAAGAGAGGTGAACACTTTTTAAATTTCCATTCCAGCACTTACACCACAAACCACCACTCTTAATTGGTACCCAGCAGCCAAGGCTAATTAATCATGTTGGCTCCATTTCAAAGGATCAAAGAAAGAGATTTAAATTCTATAAAGGCACTGTGAATAAATTACACTGCCGACGACGAGGAGGGCGACGACGATAGGCGCCATAACTCAACTTGTTATCAAGGCCATTTCTATGAATTTCTGGCAATTTGCGAGCAATTTTTGAATTTGCCTAACCAAGCCCTGAATGATTCATATACAATTAATATTTTGTTTAAATTTATGTTAAACTGTGTGTGTGTAGGGGGAGGGGGTGGGTGGGTTGGTGGTTTTCTCTCAACAACAAACAGCAAACATTGATTTTAAAGCTTTAAAGGAGTAAAGCCAGCTTTAGTCTACCCCTCGTTGTCGTTTTAACCCACTTCGTTTAGCAGTGTTTACGTTTTGGAAAAAGTGTGTTTCGGTTTCTGGTCCCGTTTCTGTTTTTGAAACGCTTCAATGTATTATGGCCGTATTAGAGCAAGGATAGCCAATTTTTCCACTGGTAACAATAAATTGACAGCAACAAAAAACAGAACAGAAACGACGACGACAACGACAACAAAACAAAGTTTGCACAATGACACACACACTCAAACGAAAACAACAACTGAAAAAAAACCAACAGCAAATGATTTATTTAGTTAACCCATTTTATGACCCGCTTCAATTTGCTGTGATTTGTCGTGCAACTCAGTGTTAGTAGAGTGAATAGGCCTTCGTTGTTGGTTGTTGTTGTTTTTTTCTCCTTCTTAAATTTCTAAATTATATAACAATTTAAATGTCATATATGGGGAGATTCGCGAAGGAAAATGAGGTCTCTTTGTAACTATCCAAAGTGATATCACAAAAAACTATCTAACAGGCCTATGATATTGGGACTACACCCACAATGATAAGATTCAATTTAATGCTCAATTGTGGGGTTCCGTTTTTTTTTTTCAATTTTGGGATTCATAATATGGTCGACAGAATTTCATATGGGATAAGAAAGATACTCATACCTCTGCTGCTGGAGCATATGGCATTGTTCTCTTTCTTGGCTCGATATCATCGGGATAGATTTCTTCCAGCCCAAAAATAACTACCGAAGGGTGTTTGTTGAACTTTAAATTGAAATAAACTACCCTACAAACATTTGGACGATATATCACCAAGAAGATATTGCGGCAATATCTTCCATTTATCATTTTGAAGAAGTTCATCAAAATATTTTTTTGCTTATCACCCTTGTATCATTTTGAAGAAATATTGGCGATGTTGATTTTGTTGTCTGTTTGAATGTTTCGGAAATAATAAATGAAAATTTCTCTTTCATTGGAAATCCGTGTTTCTTCTCATATTTTGCAAAATCAACTAGCACGCTATAAGAAAAAGATAAGCTGTAAGTTGAAGTTCTACATGAAATCAGTAGCAAGTAATGAAAAGCCAACTGGTAAGCTGAAGGCTATGTTTTCAAAACGAATTGGAGCAGTGCCATGCAGTTTTGATAAGACGCGCTCTCAAAAAGCTTGGTCAGCAAATTTACTTGGATGTAAACCAAGAGGAAGCCATCGGTTCAAATTTATATAATTTCTGCATTTAAAGCTATGTAAGCGGAATTATGAATAATATAGCTTGTATTATATGAATTTTATTTGTTTTATTTTTAAATAAATGGTTTGGTTCTTTTCCAAACCCAAGTGCAAAACGTCCACTTGATTAACCAGAAACATTTTTAACATGCGAAAGGCCGAAATAATAAAGAACATAAGGCGAAACAGCTGCGGTAATATAAGCTTGCTATCTGTATTATTTTTCTCTGATTTAATTTAATTATAATTATTAATTATTATATATTTATGATGTTTGTAATTATTAATTTTGAAATATGAAAAATATGGAAGTTTGCGTTTTTGTCTTCTAGGCGGTTATTTGGCGACATCTCGTTTTCATCTTCCAGGTGATATTATAGCGATATCATAAAGATTTCATGTGGATGATAATCTGGCAATATCGCCGAAGTATCATCCGGATGTATTGCTTTTGTATTGTCTTGGCGTATTGCCCTGGCCGCACAAAGTTCTCTGTGTGAGGTAACTTCCGCTATACTAATATGATAGTTGCCGCAATATTATTTTTTCTTCTAGACGATACGATTTCGAATCGTTTTCGTATTACTTTGCTTGTTGGGTAATGAGATTACATGTACACATACAAATTCAAAATGAAAATTGATTTTATTGGAAATATAATTTTATGACATCAATGATTGCACATTAATTGAGGCAAGTTCGTGTGCCAGATACTGGAAGTAATTTTTTCGAATGCTTTTTCTAGAATTGAGAGTTGTTTTTAGGCTATGGTCTTATAAGGCATCCACAGTTTCCCAATTGTTTGCATAAACCAATTTCAAGAAATAACGTTCCCACGGACGTTAGATGTTCTGTATGACATATGGTACCGTCTTATTGGAAATAAGTGAATATTAAACACATCGTCACGTAAATATATTTCTCATTCACGGTAAATATTCCTAGTTGAAACATATCATGATCTGTCAAATTTGATGAAGATCCGATGTAAAAAGTAGTTTCTAGAGATGTAATAGAGCAGAATGGGGCCCCATTTGGGTTATACCAAAGTATGGATATATGGGCATCTCCCAAACAAGTATGGAAAGGCTAAAGACGGACGGAGCCGACTATATGATACACCCCACTTTCTATCTCACTACAATTCAATTCGGTAAAAAAGTGAAATCACGACGGATTTTTGAATCCTGTAAATGTATGTGTTTGACAAAAAATGTTAATTCGGAAAGGGGGTATATTGGAACCTGGAACGATGTGACCCTTTCACCATGTATGTTTATCGGTGAAATATAATATGTAAAGTTTGACCAAAATCGGTTAAAGATTCGGGAGCAACATTTGTATTGGGGCTATATCTAACTCTGAACCGATCTTACCCACCTTCACCATAGGTGTTTTTAGTTGGATTATAATATGTTGAGCCAATTTTAAAGAAAATCGGGTGCAATATGTGGTTTCTAGAGCAGAAAACTTCAAATCGGGAGCGACATTTGTATTGGGGCTATATCTAAATCTGAACCGATCTTACCCACTTTCAGCACAGGCGTTTCTAGTTCGATTATAAAACGTTGTGTCATTTTTAAAGAAAATCGGGTACAATATGTGGTTTCTAGAGCAGAAAAAGTGAAATCGGGAGCGACATTTTTATTGGGACTATATCTAAATCTGAACCGATCTAACCGGCTTACGTCACAGGTATTTATAGTTATTAGGTGTTGTGCAACATTTCAAGAAAATCGGGTACTATATGTGATTTCTAAAGCGTTAAAAGTCAAATCGGGAGGGACATTTGTATGGGAGCTATATCTAGATCTGAACCGATTTCCTCCAATTTCTATACCGATCGTCCTTGGCCCAAAAAAGTAACTTCTGCCAAGTTTCATGACAATCGGACAACAATTGCGACCTGTAGAGTGCGAACAAGCTTAGACAGACATCGGTAAATCGATTCAGCTGGTGATTCTAAGCCGATCCATATACTTAAAGGTGGGTCTAGCTCGATTATTTATTGGTGTTACAAACATTTCGCGGAAAACTAACTTATAATACCCTAGTCCACGAAGTGGTGTAGGGTATAAAATATTTGGATTAAATACAACATAACTCGATCAAAGATATTTTCTAAGTGATTCCAAAACAAATTTGATTCCTATCTTATATTGGAGCTACTGGACCTCTCTCCAAAGGAAGTCACTTTGGTCATGTAAAGTTTGACAATCATGTGTCAAAAGTACAATTAAATTTGACGTAGAATATTTTTTCCATTCACAACACCTCCCTAAAATTTAGTTTTGGGGACAGTTTAGCACTAATTCGGAAGAAGTACGAAAGTAATCCTAAATGAATTTTAAGTTTTCACCTTTTGTCGACACATTTATATAATTTAATAAAAATGCTTTTTCATCACTTATTAAGCCCATTATTGATAATACATTATTTGGCTAGTTGTCAATAATGACTTATTTTGTATCTTCCTGAAGCCACTTATTTTACAACTTGTTTAGAAGTACTTATTTATTAACTTTTTGCAAGTGTGCGTGGATGTACTTATTTTTTTACAAACCCTTTACAAAAATAATTAGAAACGGATCTGAAAAATAAGCAGTGAAGGTTTTTGGTTTTGCCATACTCCCCACATTGCTTGGTAATGAGAGTTTTTGCTGGGTTGTTTTGTACAATTTGTAGTCAATCGTGAGAAAAGCAGTAATTGTTGCAAAAATCCAAATCTTCGGCTGCAATAGCTTTTATTGCAACTTTCTCTATCTGGGTTTCTGAAAGAATTCTGTCACAAATATTCGCTACTTGGTCAGCAATCATATGCCACACACACATTTTCTGGTATTCTCTATATAACAGAAAGTTACGCGGATCTTTCTAAATGTACCTTTCACCTTTACCTATACAATTGCGTCCTCGTAGCAACCTTTTCACTAAAAATTCTAGCATTTTTACAAATTTTTCCAAATTTCGTTATGCAGATTTAGCGCCATCTTCATCATGGCTTGCTCCTCTAAAATACTTGTTAATAGCATTTTTAGTTTAAGATGAATTTAAGCACAAATAGTGATTGAAGTATTAAAAGCCTAATACATATTATTGAATCTCATTATCCATCCTTTCTAGAATGATATAACCTTAGTGAAGGGAGTGTTTTTTCAGCACCTTAAATATAATAAGAGTTTTCATCCATAGTATAGGTGGAAGACTCATGTATATTTGGCTGTCACGAAAGGAAATTGCTGTGGTCACTCCTAGAAATGACGATTGAATCGAAAATATTTCGTTGCTGGTTCCGGCCGTCTGTGAACTTAACGCTTCTGAAACCACCTTAAAATCATGTTCCGTAAAATCATTATTCCGTGTATTATTTGAGAATTTTTATTCATTTTTTTTCTGATTTAATAGACCCTTGAAAGCACTTTAAATATAATATTTTTTATACTTGTCTTAGATTGGTCGTATTATTGGACGTATAAAGTCATACTTTGTGATTTTTCAATATGATAACTATTCCTCTTTTATACGGGTTTTCTTTCATCCATTTCAGTCTTTAGCTACTGTTTTTCAATAAAATATCCCTTTATGTCGCTTTTAATATCGTTTTTTATCTGTAATAAAACTTTCGACGCAATGCATGTTCATACCTTATGATATATACACTCATTCTTCCCCCTTTAATTCACAATTTTGACCTTATATTGAGTAGTTAACTTCCGCTCTGCCCATTAAAGCGACCTTAGGTTTTCGGCAGTCTTTAAGACGTAGTGTTTTAAGATATAATGATTTTTCAATTGCCTTAAAGTACTTCCCCTTAGAGTTCAATTCATATCCCAGCCAAAGATAAGTATTTGTACTCTAAACATTCCCCCCTTCATTATTTCGATTTAATTAAATTTTAATATAGTTACAGACTCCACAATTTACTTAAAAATAAGTGAATTTCAAATTCCAAAACAATTGACTTTCGCGCTGGGACGACAACAAGCTTCTAAGTGTAAATACTGCCTCCTCATGTTTTATGTCACTTGAGCCAGGAAGGGAAGAGAAAAAAACTCCAAGAATTTAGCATCCAAATGTAATTGACGACGGATACGAAATTCTTCCGTAGCAGACTCACTCATTTCCTACACCCTCGTTCCTTGTCAAATAATCCACCCCATTGATTATTCCGCAATGCAAATTTCTCGTCTTAATCTTAATTTAATTAAACAATTTTGCCCCGACGCACAAAATTTCCCTCAACAGCGGCCTTTAATTTGATGGTTTAAAGTTGAGGAAAACGCCGATGACGACAGCAACCGACAATCGACGACAGGAATGGAATGATAACAGTGAAACCGAACGTTGGTGGAAGGGCGTTGGTATTGTTCTTGTTGTCTGATGCTGCCTGTTTCTGTTGCTGTTTTTTTTGTTTATTGTTTGAGCCTGTGTTTGTGTGTGTTATTGTTCTTGTTGTTATAGCAGATATGAAAATTAATTTTTTAATGAACTGTGTTAACACTTCCTGTTCAACAGAAAGTGTTTTTGCATGTTTCCTTCATATCTTTTGCCGGTTGTGCGTTTGTGTGCGATGCTGGCTGATCAAACACTTTCCGCCGCGGGCATATCCCAGTAAGTAACCAGCACAATCCCCGTCCCACACATTCCAGCTGCTCACCATCCTTTCGGGGACTCATTCCAGAATTATGTCAACATTAGGCTAATAGAAAGAAGGCTCACACCAGAATATGAAGGAAACGAAACACACACACAAACACACTGTAACTGATACCAACAACGAAACAAAACAAAAAAGAATTTGTTTTTGGAAGGATGATTATTTCGGCAAACACGTTTATCCCAAATAAACAGAAGGTTGTAATTTTAACCCAACAGCAGCAACAGCCCCAGAACAAAACAAAGCAAACATTGTTTGGGCTATATGGGGCTTTCATTGGCCGTGTAAGTGGTCTATTAAGGAATTTGTATTTTTTTTTGGTTGGAAAGTAGAGCCCAAGGCGATATTCTTGTTCTAAACGAAATAGTTTGAACAAGTTGAAAGGCGTTCTGGCGGAGCGAAACTAAAATATTAGAGATTACACTATGCTACAAAACAATGGGAATTTTGTGATGAGACCTAAAAAATGTATTGAATGTGTCAATTGATTTATAAAATCAACACAAAAGGAATTATGGATATTTTTGAAATTTTGCCAGACACCCGCAAAATCTTGAGTTACCGGTTTTTCATACCATTGCATACTATAAGCCTGTAACATAGTTGTGTTTCAACCGATTTTCACTTTCTCATCGGATTTGCAAAGAAGAAAGTAGGAACTTTCGATCGATATATAGCTTATTTAAGAAAACTTAAAAACTCAGTGTGCTTTTGCCCAGCAAACACATTTTTAAAACAAATTTCAGCTACTTCCCAGCAAAAACTCTCATTACCAAGTAATGTGGGGAATAAGGCAAAACAAAAAAACATTCACTACTTATTTTTCGGATCCGTTTCTAATTATTTTTATAAAGGAATTGTAAAAAAATAAGTACTTCCACGCACGTTTACAAAAAGTAGAGAAATAAGTACTTCCATGCACGCTTACGAGAAGTTAATAAATAAGTAGTTCTAAAGGAGTTGTAAAATAAGTGGCCTCAGGAAGGTTCAAAATAAGTCATTATTGATAATTAGCCAAATAATATATTATCAATAATGGGCTTAATAAGTGATGAAAATAGCATTTGTATGAAATTATATATTTTGTATCGACTTGTTAACAACCTGAATACAGAATTTAGGACTATTTCTCTTTAAGCCTGGATAACTTAGCTGCGATAACAACAGCACTGCTATACTCTGACTCACCACAAACATGTAGAAAATTATGTTTTAAAATCTGAAGTTCTATGAAATTTAACTTACCAATAACTACTTATTTAAAACATTATGAAGAAGTAATTATTTCATACTTCACAATAATGCAGGTTATGCCCTGCAGTCATTACTAGGTAATGCTATAAATGAGGTGTCATTACCAAGTTTTTGCTGGGTTTTTGAATTTTATCAATGTTTTTGCACATTATTTTGTTTGATGAGCGTAAGTTTATTTAAATAACATATTTAGTAAGAAGTAAAACGGCGCTTTGTTTTTAAAAATGCGTTATTAAATGACGCAGTTTTTGAAGTTTTTAAATAAATTTTTTGCAAAAATACAAGTTTTGGTCATTCCAGTTCACTTCTCTCATAATTTTACGAATTGAGGCTTTTTATTGCTTAAAATTTGTCATAAAAACAATGAAACAATTACTAAATTTTACATTTTTTCCAAAAAAAAATACACGTATTCCCAAAGTGGGGAAAATATGTTCCAAAATTGTGGATTTTTTATCATCTTTATCTGTTTGGATGAATTTTAAGTATTTTTATTGGACCTCAATTCCTTTCTTCTTCTCAAACCCGATGATAAAATATTTTTTACCCGTAACTCAATAATTGCGGGGTGCCTGGCAAGTTTCAAAGAAAAATCGCAAAAAAAATTATTTTGTCAAATTTTTTAATAGCTAGTATTCTTAATAAAATTGCACTGAGTATTTGAAAAATTTCTATAAATAAACGCTAAAGTTATATACATGTTTAATGCATCGTTTGTTTTTTTGTAGAAGTTATAACCTTTCAAAAGCAAAGCAAAAACGCCATTTGAAAACAGAAAAATATGGAACATTTTTTCGAAGTTCTCTTACTTCTAAAGGGTGATTTTTTAGCTATTATCTTCTTGGCAACACTGATTTAAACAGCTGACGCATGTTTCGTGTTTTGTTTCACTGTCAAACATCTTCAGTTTGGTCTATAATTTAACCATGAATCGTCTTACAAACGAACAACACTTGCAAATTATTGAATTTTATTATCAAAATGCTTGCTCTGTTAAGAAAGTTCATCGCGCGCTTCTTCCATTTTATGGTCAGTTTAATCGACCCACTGAAGCGGCTATTCGGGCTATTGTGACTAAATTTCGCACCAAATTTACATTGTTGGACATTAAACCACCAACACGGCTGTATCGGTCAGTGTTAATGATGACCATCAAATGTCGATTTGTCGCCGTTCGATACTGTTACTCAAAAACGTGGAAATGCCAAAATTGGACTAAGCGGATGGACCATTTGAGGCTCAGTCAAGGTCAACATTTGCATGAAATAATCTTCAAACATTAAATTATATGGACCGTACTATCAATTCAAATAAAGATTTCATGCATTTTTCTGAATTTTATGTGTTTTTTTTTGAAAAACTTTCCTATAGCTTTTAAAAATCACCCTTTACAACAGGTGCCATATCTACTACAGTCATGTTTTCCTCGTTAGGATTAATTTCTGGTTTTTATAGACTTTTATCGTGATAGAAAAGCGATATATTCAAATATTAAAATATAAAATTATAAAAAAAAAATGATTTTCTTAATTTCATACAAAGAATGTTTTACATTTACCAAAATAAATTTTTCTTTTCTGTTTTCATTTTTAAAATTTTTTGGAAATGTATTTTTTTTTTGAATTTTTCAAAGTATTTTCTTGACTTTTTAAAATTTTTGTAGGGTTTTTCGTGACAACAAAAATTTTTTTAAATAAAATTTTTATCATTTTCTGGCTGCTGTAACATAACATCTCTGTGAAGGGAATATTTAGAAGATTTGTTCAGCGGACACGAAAGGACATATACTGCATATACAACTACTACAGGAATCTTCGACGAAAATTGGAAATTCAGTAAAAAATCTTCCAAATCGCCAAAATGCAACCGAAATTTATATTCAGTTCATCGTTTTTGTTGCATAGGCGATATTACCATTCGGACGAACTTTTTCTCTCTGGAGCGATTTCAAAACATTTTGAATTCCAACCTGGCACGCAGTCGGAGGACCATGAATATATTGGGTATTGTATATTGGGTATCCTAGCTACAGAGTAATCAACTCTCTCTCTCTCTTATTTTTCTCTTTATATTTCTGAGCGTAGCCATTTAACTGATAGCTTCATTCCTATCCCCTTTGGTCCCATTTTCCCGTACACAGTCAGAGGAATTTTTTGATTCTAGTTGCAATTTTATTTGACTCTAAAACAATGAATATCGAAAGTTTCCCACCATTTTTCGAGTCTAAGCAGCCAGAGTGAAATTTACTCCAATTTTTATTATTGCCGTTTGATACTTACCATTTTTATTCCCTTTCTCCCTGTTTGGCGTAAAAAATTAAAAACAAATTTCCATCAGCTAATTTTCATTTTCTCATCCTTTTGTCCCTTAAAATGACTGCAATGTTTCAAATGATAATATGTTTCCAAAAAATATTTTAAATGCTTATTCGCAATCTATGATATCAGTACCAGCTTAAAATTAAAGTGGAAAATAACTGTTAAAAATACTTTAAATTTCAGTTTAGCATTAACAGCCATTTAAGTCTCGCACTTAATTTCAATTCAATTCATTTTTATTTATTTAATTTATTTTAAAAGGGAAATTTGGAAATGGTTGTTAATGTTAAACTAATACGGGTGAAGCATTGTGAATATTTTTAATAGATATTCCCCTCTTTAATTTGGTACTTTTACCGGTATAATAGGGTGCGAATAAGTATTTAAAATATATATTTTTTAATGTTATCCTTTGAAATTTTGTAGTCCTTTTAAAAAGCAACAGGATGAGGAAATGAAAAATTGAAAACGTCCAATAAAAAGTCCATTTTCTCTATAGTTTCAGACGTATATCTTACTTACTTGCTTATTTTTTATTACTTAACTATTTAAATTTCATTAATTTGTATTTACTCACTCTTATCATCGGTTTAAAAATATCTAAATTAGTCCAATTTCCACGATGTTTAAATGTTGTTATTTTTTAAGTTTTTATCCAGTTTGGACCTTTTAAATCCCTAGTATCCCCCAAACCCGTCATTCATTCCTACTCTCTATCCGCATTTCAAAAATATTTAAATTCTTTAAATTTCAACGATTCCGTGTCCTTCCAAATTTAAAGAGTTAAAATTTGCAGTCCTTTTCTATGTTATCTTTCTTTATGTCAATTTTATTATTTTCCATACTGCATATTTACATAGTCAATGCTTGCAAAAGTAAACGGTAATTATATTCAAGCACTTATGACACAAAATAATATTTCTAATAATATTCATTTTCGACTTGAAATTATTTATTCCCATTATATTATTTCTACAAAAACATCCACAAGTGACTATATGTCAGGCAATTGTACAATTGCTATCCCTTCTTTTCCCATTCTATACCATAACTATACAAATCCTCCATCTTCTACATCTCTATGATGTTCTTACGTCCCAAATTTGACATGAAGAATAGGAATGCAAAACACCAATTTGAGAAATATAGCTCCAGATGTTTACTCTTGTCGATGTTACCAATTTTGTCCCGTTTCTGTCTCATATTACCTATTATAGGCATATATTACCTCGACAAATCTGGAGTAATTAATATATATATAAATGGTCCGCCATCTAACGTTTTTTTTCCAACTATTCAACTGTTGGACTATTATTTTTGGGGTGCCATTTGAATTGTACTTTCAAATAAAAAAAGAAATTTGAGAAAATATTCAGTAGTTTTTTTATAGCATTTCCAAAAAAAAAGTTATTTGGTTATTTTTAAAAATATTTTATTTTTATCCTTAAATTTTAAAACAAAATTGATACTTTTCTAAATCAAAATCATGTTTTCAATAAAATTAATATATAATAAATTATAATAATATATAAAATTAATTGTCTTCCATAAGTCAAAATATTTGTAAAAACTGATTATATTTTCTTCACTAGAAAACAGCATTCGTTTGTTTTTTTATTTTACAATGCTTTTAGGGAAAAAGATCACACAGATGTGGTCTTTTGAATATTTTTTCTATGTTTTATGAAGGAAAAAGACTAAAGGACCACAATAATCCCCCACTTTTGTAAAGCCCCATATATTTACACAGAAATGAAAAATTAGCCACAGAACTGGTATTTTCATATTCATCCCAGCCCATCCCATCGTATCGTAACGTCACACAAAATTAACACTGTGTATCCACATGATATTCTTTTTGTTGTTGCTGTTGTTTTGTTGCTCGACAAAAAAGAAAGCAGCTGAGGAAGAGTTGTTTGTGTGTGTGTTGTAATTATAACCAGATTTAAATGGATTTTTTATTTTGGAGATCTCATCCCTCACATCCAACACATCTCACCCCCCCTCCCTCGTGAAATTGGCTTGCCACGTAGCCGTGTAATTCATAAATAATCAGGTACTCGTATAATTTATAATATATGCATGTATGCACGCGCGCACATGTATGCGTTCACATTAATATCTGAACACACGTCTGACTGCACACACACAAGCCGACCAAATTTGTATTTACATCCTTAATTTTATGCAAAAGCAAATATAATCGCGTAGGGTTTGGGGTCGTTTTTTTGCAGGAGGGTTCATATCAGTCTGGTTTAAGGTCAGCTAGCAGGTCTGTCTAAATTTTTGGTGGACAAAAGGGACATTCCCTGGTGACATTATCCAGCTGCCACTTGACGCCAGACCAATTTAAAGTTGTCAGACAACGCGTTCCTAGACTTTGTTATGTTTAGACAGGTGTAAAATTAATCAAATGGCGAAGGAAAAGTTAGAAAAACAAAAACAAAAAAACAAAAATTTTTAATTGCTGTTTATTACATGACGCGACAATAAGTGGAGGAAGATGAGGATTTTATGTTTATAAAAAAAACAAATTCTCAATAAATAAACAAAATATTTTTGTATTCGGTTCTTTGCAATTACGCAATTTTTAAAAAATATATATTTTTATTTTGAAAAATAGGCAATATTGGAGACAACCTACCGGGGAGATATGCTGATCTATACTTTCTTCACGAAAAATAAAAGAAAAATATACACCTACATGAAGAGAAGAACAATTTTCAAGTGAAAAAAAAATAAATAAAAATGACACTTTTTGGAAGTATAACTTCTCATTGGAATAACACATTTTTAAAAAATAAAAATAATTTGAAAATCGGACCAATAATGAAATTGCAAAAATACGAAACCAATATCACCCCCAAATATGAAATGTTTTTCGTTAAACGAGCACATTCCAATTGAAATTTAGAAATACAACTTTAACAAATTGAAATTCAGAAGTGTTAATTGATATTGAGAAAATATAAATTGAAAGTCTCAAATGTAAATTGAAATGAAAATAATAAAAATTCAAATTGAGAAATATAAATTGAAATAAAATAGAGAAAGGAATGTCATTTGTGATGCCAAATTATCGACGTCGAAACATCCATATCTTTGAAATTTCATCCTAAGGAGTTCTACTGATGTAAAAGAGGCGTGGCTCATTTAAAGCACAGTAGGCCAGAGATTGGGCCAGGGAATCGCTAAATAGATGAGAGGAACTCGGAATTCATTTAGAGGAGCTAGTTGCGATAACGTTCCCTGCCACAGCCAAATTGAAAATACAGCATCTATCCTTCTCCGTTTGGTCCATACGGTCCTATATTAAATCCTATCAAATATATATGGTCCAAAAAAATGCCATGCTAAAGGCATGGAGTTTGAGAGCAACAATATTTACTGCAGGTGGCTGCAACATTCCACGACTTTCTATCAAAGATCAATTGGATTTTGGATAAATGATGCCTTTGGTGAATTCAATCAATTCAATTTGCTTTTCATTACTTATTAATCTCAAAGAATTTCTTCTTAATTTCAATTGTCAATGTTGATTTTATCATTTTAATATTTTAATTTCCCATTATCAATTTGCTCTTCTTAATATTAAATTGGGTTTTCCCAACAACAAAAAAGAAAAATTGTTCTTCCAAGTCAAAAAAAAAATATTTTTTGTATGCATTGATGAATTAATGAAATCAACGCTTGGATATATATTTTCGTCGTTTTTCGTATAAAATCAAAACTTGGCTATATATTTGCGTCGTAGGTACTTTTAACATTTGTATACTCATTTTAGACTAGCTTATATGATAAATTAAAGGTAATTATGACGTTCACAAATGTTGCGAATCGCACTTTCACATAGAAACAGTGCTTTATACCAACAGCCTCCAAAAATTTGGGAAAAAACTATTGTTCTGACACGAAAAAAAAATCCTAAAAAATAGAAAAAGAGTCGGAAAAATATTTTGAAGGGGGAGGGTTCAATATCTCCCCGCTTTTCCTTACATTTTAGGTATATCATAAATTCAGCAATATTACTGAAAACACTACGAGGAACCCTCTAGCTCCTCAGTGCAGTGCAGTCTTATTGGTCCCTTTTGAGTAAAAACATCTCTAAAACATGGCATAAACACAGTCTTAAAAAAAATCTATTTTTGCTGGCACGAAAAAATCGTCAAAAATAGAAAAAGAGACGAAACAATTGTTTTGTTTTATTTTTTTCATAGCTAACCTTCTAACGCAAAAACATTGCTTATATGTAAAAAAACGTATGGATAAATGTAAAAGTTATTATACTCTTTGTAGACACAAAAGGTTTTCTTAATCTTAATTTTTGTTTAACTACAAATTGAGATACCAGAATATTTTATTGTAAATTGTAACATGTGGCATCTTATTTTGTAATATCTTATTAAAACAAAATACTTTTTTTCCATTTTTTTTTATTTTTATGACTTTTTTCGTGCCAGCGAAAATAGATTTTTTTTCGAAAAAAATTAAATTTGTCCCAAATGTCTGAAGACTGTTCTGTTTTATGAATTTATAACTCGCAATATTTGTAGCCATCATTAGTACCTTTAGTATAGCATGTAACCATTTGTCAGCGTATTTAAATTTCCAAAATGAGATAACAAGTATTTAAGATACCGAAAATAGGAATTTTTACTAAAAAATTATCATACTTAATATAGTTTTCAGGTAAATAGTGTAATTTGTCTTTTCTCGGTACATAATATTCTTAATTTCAATTTACATTTCTGAATTACAATTTGTATTTTTTCAATTTCACCACATATCTACTATGAATCCAAATTTTTTTGTAATTTGTCCGTTCAAAAATTACAGAATTAATTCCATAACAAGTAAAAACGGAGTTAAGTTCGGCCGGGCCGAACTTTATATACCCTCCACCATGGATTGCATTCCACAGAGGTTGTCGATTTTCGTAGAAGTGCAGTAATATTACAGGAAAATATAATTTTTTTAATATAGCCAAACCAAAACAAATACAAATATTGCAAAAATAATTTTATAAATAAATAAAATATATTTATTTATTTCAAACCAATATTTATTTCAAATTAAAAAATAAATAATCTTATATTTATATTTTCAAAAAGCTTAAATACCATATATGGGTAGAGCTTGATAACTTTAACAAAAAAAAAAACGCATAAAATTTGCAAAATCTCATCGGTTCTTTATTTGAAACGTTAGATTGGTCCATGACATTTACTTTTTGAAGATAATTTCATTTAAATGTTGACCGCGGCTGCGTCTTAGGTGGTCCATCCGCTTAGTCCAATTTTGGCATTTCCACGTTTTTGAGTAACAGAGACCCAATTGGTGCGAACGGCGACGAATCGAAAATTGGTGGTCATCATTAACACTGGCCGATACAGCTGCGATATTTTCTTCAGTTCGCACTCTACGTAAGCGTGTTGGTGGTTTAATGTCCAACAATGTAAATTTGGTGCGAAATTTAGTCACAATAGCCCGAATAGCCGCTTCAGTGGGTCGATTAAACTGACCATAAAATGGAAGCGCGCAATGAACTTTCTTAACAGAGCACGCATTTTGATAATAAAATTCAATAATTTGCAAGCGTTGTTCGTTTGTAAGACGATTCATGATGAAATGTCAAAGCATACTGAGCATCTTTCTCTTTGACACCATGTCTGAAATCCCACGTGATCTGTCAAATACTAAGGCATGAAAATCCTAACCTCAAAAAAATCACTCTTTATTTCCATTCTATTTTAATTCCAAAAGTATTACCCTCTTGACGTTTCTACGCAATTTCATCATTCTAGCTGTAGTCGTTTAGTTGGTACTATTTTTATCCCTCTGTACCATTGTATCCCTTGAAAGTAAAAATTTCAAAAAATCCATTTTTTCCGTGTCTATGCAGTCAGAGGAATGTATACTCCGAGTTGCATGACTCTAGCTGCGGTCATTTTATTGGTACTATTTGTATCCCCTTTTTCCATTTTAACCCCAAAAAATACGAATTTCGAAAAATCTGATTATTTTAAGTGTCTACGCAATCAGAGGAATGTATATACCGAATTTAATTATTCCAGGTGTAGCCGTTTGGTTGGTACCATTTGTATCCCTCCGTACCCATTGTATCCCTTGAAAGTACGAATTTGGAAAAAACCTTTTATTTCTCATGTCTTCGTAGTCAAAGGAATGTATACTCCGAATTTCATGACTCTAGCTGCGGTCATTTTGTTGGTACTATTTTTATCCCCTTTTTCTATTTTGGCCCCAAAAAGTACGAATTTCGAAAAATCAGTTTATTTTAAGTGTCTACGCAATCAGAGGAATGTATACACCGAATTTCATTATTCTAGGTGTAGCCGTTTGGTTGGTACCATGTTTATCCCTCCGTACCCATTATATCCCTTGAAAGTACGAATTTGGAAAAAACCTTCTATTTTTATACCGAATTGCATGACTCTAGGTCATTTTATTGGTACTATTTGTACCCCCTTTATCATTTTAACCCCAAAAAGTACGAATTTCAAAAGTCTGTTTATTTTAAGTGTCTATGCAATCAGAGGAATGTATACCCCGAATTTCATTATTCCAGGTGTAGCCGTTTGGTTGGTACCATTTTTATCCCTCCGTACCCATTGTATCCCTTGAAAGTACGAATTTGGCAAAAACCTTCTATTTTTCATGTCTTCGTAGTCAAAGGAATGTATACTCCGAATTTCATGACTCTAGCTGCGGTCATTTGATTGGTACTATTTTTATCCCCTTTTTTCATTTTAACCCCAAAAAGTACGAATTTTGAAAATCCGTGTATTTTGCTTGTCTATGCAATCAGGGTGGTGATATAGATTCAACAAAATGGAATATTTTGAAACCTTTAAGTTTGACGTTCAAAATCATGTCCATCAGGGGCTAGTCGTTCCAGTCTTGTTTTTTACTTGTTCCACCAGGACATTAAAAGTTCGATTAAATTTTTGATATGATTTCGACCCAGAAGGTGTTTTATAAAATTATTCTATAGCCGAGGATAGGCATGTTATGTGCCAGGCTTTCAAAAACATTTTGGGCACTATCACGGGAACTGCATTAAAAAGGATAGCCGCGATATAAAGGGGCAACAATCTTTCTCGCCACTATCACTTTAAAGATCTGGGGCCAAAAAAGGTCACCCCTTTTGGAAGAGATTTCAAGAATTTGATTGCCGCATACAATGAAGAATAAAATATGTCCTTTTGAAATTCGTTACAACCACCGGCTTAAACCCCAGCCTCCCCCCGCTAACTATGACGTCATTGCTGCGTACGTGGTTTTCCGCCTATAGCCATGTACACAAGGATACCCTTTTCACGCCATTCCACAGTGTTTGTGGACAAGGACTATATTAAAATGCAAATAAAAGTCTTTAAAATAAATAAACAAATACTTATCATATCTGAGAGAACAACAGAACCACACAAAATACAACAGCAAAAAGGACGAATCCGGACGGTTTAAATTTGCCAAATATTGGCCATGATTACTTTAAGGTGTGTGTGTGCGTGTGTGGGTGAAACGAATCCCTTATCAGTGGTGCTGTGAATAGTTTTCGCTGTTAAGACCAACAAAAGGTTGCAGTTCTTAACTTCAGCTTGGTCATGGTTACGGCGGAAATAATTCCTTCTTCTTCATCTTGTGTTGAATGTTATCCTACGAATGCCGGGGATATTGTGTGGATTTAGGAAGTGTGTGTGTGTGTGTGTGTGCGTTAAGTGTACCAATGTATATGTGTGTGTATTTTTGACTATTTCTGGCAGGTGTTTACCGACTTAAGGTTACCTCGCGCGTCCTTCTTTTGTGAAATACTCGTGGCCCCATTAAAAAAGAAAACAGGTGAATGAATGAATTCGTTGTTTCCTCTGTTCTGCCGCGTCTTCTTCTTCATTTGCTCCATGTGCCGAGTGCCTAGTGTTTTGTGCTGGTTTCCATTCAGAAAATATTTTCTAAAGCTATTTCATTTTCCATGCAGAGCACCTCTCTCACGTGTTGCCCTCCTCCTCACTGTCTCTCTGTGGGGGGATGTGAGTGTGTAAAGGATCCCTATTAAAGTTGGCAAACTTGTGAATCAGGGGGCAGGACGGCCAGGCTTGCGGCCGGTCGAATGAATGAACGTGCGAGCGAACGAACGAACGAGTGGGAGTGTGTTCATTCTTGGGCTTTAATGTCAAATAGCCCGTGGGTCTGTGGGCTTTTTTTAGGTTTGTATTAAAATTTTCTCTTATTACCCTCATTAGTTAAGTCATTTGTAAATATATTTGTACACATCATAACAGTGAACGAACCAAGGGGGAAATGAAGAGGAGGAAGCAGCAGAAGCAGGGAAAAATGGTGAGATATATACTACGTTCACACACACACACACAGATATGTGTTGGCACACATACACATGTATGTCTGTATGCAAAAGGTCTAACACGGCTGGTGGGAGTGAAAGTTCGCAGGCCCGGCCAGCCAAGGCACGAAGGAAAAAGGAGCAACGCCACGCAAAAAAAAACAACAACAAACAGTAATGAAATTTTTCTACAGCTGCACAGGAGATTGAAAATTTAATTTTGTTCTTAAGTCCTTTAAAATTTATTGAGGATACTAACACTGCAGCCAACTTGCACAGACACCCGCACACATTCATTTTGTATGGACTGCAGGTCCATATATAAGAATATGTGCGTGTGTGTAAGCTTCCCGGAACGTATGTAGCGGTGAGTCCTTATTCGGTGGTTCTGCTCGTAGCAAAAGTTTAAACATTGTTTGTTTTTAAATTGTAATTCCCCCTCAAAGAGTGAAAAAAAATGTGCCGGCAAGAAATCTGCCAAAAAACACACAAAAAGTATCGCCAACAATTTGTAAACTTTAAATTAAATTAAATCTTTAAAAATATCGACTTTCGAAAGTATTTCCACAAGTGTTTAATTTTTCAAGGATATTGTTGCCGGTATACTTTTGTGTTTAAGGATTTATATTAGATTTAGGTTAAGGTTTTACGTGATTTATTTCGGGTGTACAGCATTTGTGTGGGTGTTAGATTTTTGTAAAGTAGTGGGTGGTTTGGAATTGCAGAGGTTTTCTGTTTTGAGCTGTCTTTAAGAAGCCTCAAGCTAATGCAGTGATATGCGAGTATATTTATTAAGACTTCCTGGGAATTTTATATAGGGTGGGTCATTTAAAAATTTAAATTTGAACTACCGCTTATTTTTACTTTGTAAGGGAGAATAACATTAATTTTTAATTTTTATTTTCAGGTTTATGATTGACATTTGCAAAATGGGTCGCTATACGCACGGACAGAATTGGGAAATAAAGAGTGATTTTTTTGAGGTTAGGATTTTCATGCATTAGTATTTGACAGATCACGTGGGATTTCAGACATGGTGTCAAAGAGAAAGATGCTCAGTATGCTTTGACATTTCATCATGAATCGTCTTACAAACGAACAACGCTTGCAAATTATTGAATTTTATTATCAAAATGCGTGCTCTGTTAAGAAAGTTCATTGCGCGCTTCCATTTTATGGTCAGTTTAATCGACCCACTGAAGCGGCTATTCGGGCTATTGTGACTAAATTTCGCACCAAATTTACATTGTTGGACATTAAACCACCAACACGCTTACGTAGAGTGCGAACTGAAGAAAATATCGCAGCTGTATCGGCCAGTGTTAATGATGACCACCAATTTTCGATTCGTCGCCGTTCGCACCAATTGGGTCTCTGTTACTCAAAAACGTGGAAATGCCAAAATTGGACTAAGCGGATGGACCACCTAAGACGCAGCCGCGGTCAACATTTAAATGAAATTATCTTCAAAAAGTAAATGTCATGGACCAATCTAACGTTTCAAATAAAGAACCGATGAGATTTTGCAAATTTTATGCGTTTTTTTTAAAAAAAAGTTATCAAGCTCTTAAAAAATCACCCTTTATTAAAAACTTACTTCGAATAGAGTGAGTCTTTAAAGCAAACTATAAGAAATTTACGTGGAAAAATTTCGAGGAGAGTTCGGCCTTCAGTTCAGCCTTCTTGGAGCTTATTTTCATCTCGGTGGCTATGTCAGTAAGCAAAATTGCCGCATATAGGGTTCAGAGAACCCACACGTGACTATTGAGAAGCCAATGCATCCACAACGAGTTACTGTTTGGTGTGGATTTTGTGCTGTACTGAACAATTGGGTTGATGGGATGGGTTACTGCCGAGCCAGTCGTGGTAGTCATCTGTAGCCAGTCCATTATTAACCCATTAAAGCCCAGCAAATTTAATTTTTCTCTGTTTCTTACTGTTTAGTGTTCGATTAATCGAACACTGGGTCAAAATGGGTTAAATGGCAAACTTCAACCTTTCCAATAAAACCAGAAATTTGAAGAAATAATCAGTACTTTTTTATAGCCGATTTTAATTTAAGATTTTAAATGGCCCACCCTATATATGTTTCAGTTGTCTTAAAGAAGCCTGTGGCTAATGCAGTGCTAAGTATATTTATTATGTCTTACTGGGAATTTCGTAGAATGTTGTTTATGTGAGTTTACTTGAGAAGTTTTTTGTCATATTTATACACTCCACGAGGTTAGTATGTCTTTGTGCATTTGTTTGTAACACCCAAAAGGAAAGAAAGGGAGATAGACCCATGGTTAATTATACCGATCGACTTTGAATCACTTTTTGAATCGATTTAGCAATGTCTGTCTGTCTGTCTGCCTGTCCGTCCTGTCTGTCCATCTATTCATGTAATCACGATACAGGTCGCAATTGTCGACAGAACCAAATGAAACTTTACCAAACGAAGTTTTTCGGGATAAGAACGAACGCTATTTAATTTGAAGAAAATCGGTTCACATTTAGATATAGCCCCCATACGAATTCCACTCCCGATTTGACTCTATTCACTCTAGATACCATATATTTTAACAGATTTTCTTCAAAATTGGCAAAACATCTTACATTTCAACTAGAAACACCTGAGATAAAAATCAGATCGGTTCAGATTTACATATAGCTGCAATACAAATTTCGCTCCCAGATAGACTTCTTCCGCCCTAGAAACCACGAATTTTCACTGAATTTCTTTGAAGTGAGGATAACACGTTCTATTTGAACTGGAAAAACTTATTTTGAAAGTTAGTCACTTTAATCCATGTTTGTATATAGCCCCGATACAAATATTCTTTTCGATTTGACAAATTGGGTCAGGTCACATTAGCCTATGATTAGGAAACATACAAAAATTCTTCACGTTTTCACTTTTTACCGAGTTGAGTTGTATTCGGATAGAAAGTGGAGTGTATCACGTAGTCGTTCCCGCCCGACTTTTCCTTATTTATTTTGGATTTGTATCGAATTTCAATTGAAGAACTAGCCTGGCCTCAGGAAGCATATTTTATTATGATACATTTCCGAGAAACCAAAATGTTGTCAACATTTGGAATCCATCAAATATACTTCCTTAGAACAGAATCAAATTTAGTTATTAATAATGAATTCAAAATTTTTTCCGAAATATTACACTTTTTGCGTTGCTGATAACACTGTCCCAGAAATTAAGACTTTTTAATTGGAGCAGAATAGCGATACCAATAATTCTGAAAGGGCATGTTGAGTACACCATTTTTGCAGAATAAACTTATAGTCTAAATGGTCTGAGTTTCTATATACAGTGGAAAAATGTTGTAAGCTAATGTCTGAGATAGGGTTTGCATCCCGGGATTTCCCGGGAATTCGCATATTTTTCATTTCCCGTATCCCTGGAAATTCTTACGGGAATCCCGCGGGAATTCAGTAGAAATTTTTACATATTTCTTCGGATATTTTTTCCATCTTTTACACAATATAAATGTTGTACAATAATTTAGCTCAT